>OZ026828.1:10445732-10679417 GCA_964023185.1 Macaria liturata
GCCAGCGGCAGCAAGAGCACGGCGCGCCGTAGCGCGCGCGCCACGTGCGCCGCTCGGAGCCGCATGCTCAGCCGCCCGCGCGCCGCGCGCCCGCGCTCATCGTCGCCGCCAGGCCTGCGCAGGCGTGGACATCTGCAACAAACATACATTTCAATTTCTAATAAATGAAACTCTGGAAAAAAAATATATAGTGTTTTTTTGTTGCGACTGCTCCTTAACCGACTTCAAACAACAAACTTGATGGTTTTGGGTCGGTTCAGCAAGATATTCTCGTCGACACGTGATCCGTCGTACACGTTGTTTCGCTACAAACTTGAAGACCCAAGGTGCGGTGTTGGTAAGATCTTAAGAGCCACGGAGGCCCCTTTGGTTAGGAGGAGACGTGTGGCGGTGGTATATGGAGAAACACACCTAAAAACCAACAAGTTTGTTGTTTGAAGTCAGTTAAGGAGTAGTCGCAGCGGAAAACACTATATATATTTTTTCCAGAGTTTCATTTACAATGGATTTCCGCAAAGTAACGCCTAATTCAATAGGTATCTTAAGTTTCCTATACCCATGGTGGTCTTATCAATTCTACTCTACAACAAGCACACATACCTAATTTTAATGATGAGAATTCTCTAATGAGATATAATACATCTGTTTACATAGCTGTACCACAGCTCACAAACAGATTGTTAAATAGACAGAAACACACTATCATTATGAATTTCAGCTGTTTTCAAAATCCTACTGGATATACTCAAGTAATCCTGATGCCACAGAAATACAGATCAACTTATATGTATAGACTTACTGATGCCTACATAACACTTCTAATACCGCTTTTTTTGCGTCGGAAGTTAGATAGTATTCTGAGTATTTCATACAAGCTTGGTTATTTTAGTAGTGCATAAATTGAGATACCAAACAGTTATCATTATTTTTATAACGTACCATTTGTGTCCGAATATAATCAGTATTTAATTACATTATGTACAAACTGTAGTATTAGATTGACTCTTTTGCTGTATATGAGTGAAATATTAGTTTTTTCTTAGAAATATAATCAAAATTATTTTAAGACTTGGCTCCCGTTTTGCTAAAAATCGTAAAAAATACAATATTAATAAGGTCATGACAAAGACTTTTGAAAAGTTTTGACATTGAAAAATTTTCTTTCTACAAAGAAGAATGCAAAGTTCTAAGTTTTATATCATAGAGTCAATTACAAAACTATAATAGGTATGTATGTAGGTACTTTGAAAAATCAACAACTTTTAAAATGTATATCCTGTCAGTAATTTATGAAACTCTAGATAAGAGCCGGCACTATTTATTGTGAATATACACAAAAAACTTTCAGAAGACTTCATAACCTCAATTTTTCGAAGACGGTAAACAGCCACATGAACACAAAATGTAATTATTACGCAATACGATGATGCATCAATCACGTTTCCTACATTCGATGACATTTCATAAAGTACAAGTCACTACCCTCAAAAAACACAATATAACTGTACACATTTTATTTGTAACTTTACTTAGAATTGAATTAACTAACTAGCTTTTTCTCATCCGTCGGCAGCACTTCTGTTACTCATTGCAGCACTAGCCTTCTTTCTACTTTGTATTGACATTCAAGATCATAAATTTGTCAGAACCTTTTAGTACCAATTGCCTCCGTTCGCATAGTAATCTTGCTTTCTCTGACCACGATTTGAAAGCTAGAGTTTGTTCAACTTTACACTAGTTATTACTAGGTTTGGTCAAAGCAGTAAAGCGCTAATTTTTGTACCGTTTGGTGGTATGACATACATAACATATATAACAAACTTGATACACGTATACAAGGTATATTGTATAATTGTTGTTGTTGTAATTAGTATCTGACAAACGCATAGCTACTAAAATTAAAAAAGAAATAAAGCTGTGCCTCAACTGCTGTGTGTATGTTAATGCTATTGAGACAACTCGTCTACCATTTTACTCGCACCCTGATCCCTGCCAGATCGGTTACCTGGAAGAGATCGCTTTGCGCGATAAGGTCGCCAATTAGAACAATAATTTTAAGTTTAGTGAGTTCCATTGTGTTTATTTTTGTTTGTTGGTGTTTTTTTTATAAAGTGTTATTTATATCTATCTATTTATTTATATTTAAGTGTTATTTATTTTATCACCCGGGAAACAGAAACATCTCGTCCGGGTGACAACACACTGTTATAAGAAATTACTCTTGTTTTTATAAGTATTAATATAGTGAACCTAGATGTAAGTAGTTTTGAACCCAATAAACGTTTTTGTATTGTATTGTATTTAATCTGTGCCAAACCAAACGTGGTCGGCCTCTGAAAAGATATAAGGAAATCTGTTATTTTTTTAATCTATATATATAAAACTCAAAGGTGACTGACTGACTGATATAGTGATCTATCAACGCACAGCCCAAACCAATGGACGGATCGGGCTGAAATTTGGCATGCAGGTAGATGTTACGACGTAGGCATCCGCTAAGAAAGGATTTTTGGTAATGTCACTTTTAAAGGGGTGAAATAGGGGATGCAAGTTTTACTTCTTAATGCAAGCGAAGCCGCGAGCACCCACTAGTAATTTATATAAGTCGTAGAACAAAAGTAGTTACTTTTGAGGTACAAAAACCACGCTTAAAAGGCTATACGTTAGTTTCATGTAATCCTGTACATCTACATACATCACATACTTGCAACATTTACATTCACATGCTAATCAGTTAACGTCATCGCTACTCAATTGTGTTTAACGGCATGTTTGTTAAAATCACAATAATTAATGGAGTAACTGTTTTAATTAGAGCGACCAGAGTGACAGATAATAAACTGTATTTTTAACCGACATAATAAAAGAAGGGGATTAATACGACATGTACCTACCATATACATACAATATAATATATAGGAGATCTCAGGGCTGGCAGCTATTTTTCTCAACGATTGAGTCTTTCTATTCAAAGAGGAAATACTGCCAGCATCCTGGGATCCCTGCCGCACAGCGACAACATGGACGGTGTGCTGATTTTTTTGTAAATATCTGTTTGTTTCTTGTTACTTTTTCTGTGTGTATAAGTCTTTTTTGTATATACTTGTGAAATATATGTAAATATATAGGTACATATATAAAAGTACATGTATGTAAGTAATATGATTAGAATTGGTTCAAATTTGATCATCAACTTCTAAAACTAAGTGATATAGGTACACATGTCGAGTGTAAACGTAGAAGAAGTTCATCGTTCCAAATGTAGGAAGTAGCGAATTTCCTTTTATCACGATTTTTTAAAAGTCATACAAATAAGTGTCTGGCGTTTGCTTAGTATATAATACTTACGTATATACTTTTTTTGTAAATACATAATTATTATACACAGAAACGGCCAGACTCAACACAAGTAATAACAAATTCAAAATTACTTGTGTCATGCGGGAATCGAACAGGCAACCCAACTACGCTAACAGGCCAGTCAAGGTATTAAAGTGAAAAAATGTTTGTTGATCTGTATTTTCCTCTATCACGCTAACGCTTTTATGCTGATACATCGCAGGTGCGGCCGTAGCTATACATTAGTGGTTTTACAATTGAAAAAAAACGCTGTTTATCTATCGGCTGACATTTACTGCCTTAAAGGCTGCCTACTCTACCAATTAAAAATACTTACTTATTAACAAAAGAGATTGATATCTTAATGACAAAATAACAATGATTTAGCAGCTGTTGGTATATAATAATAAGTATCCTTCATAGTGAAAAAAATATTAAAACAAAAGTTTTTTTCAATTTACTATAAAGAATCGACTTGGTATTACATGAATCTCATTTTTTTTACGGTAGAAGAACTTAGTTGAGAAACTTGGTTTTTCATTAAGAACTTATTGTTTTTATGAGATTTACTTTTTTCCTATACCCGTTAATTTTACCAGAACAAAAAACAATAATTAAATAATAGATAACAACTTGAGACCAGGATTTTTTATATTTTTACAATGGCGTTTAATTTTACCTATACATAATTAGCGACTGTGGCTCAGCGGTTCCAGTGTCTGCTTTTCATCCAGACGCACCCTGGTTCGAATCCGGCCCATCAATGACTTGTATTTTCAAGTTAAGTGTAGATTTGTACTCGCTTGGCGGTGAAGGAAAACATCTTGAGGAAACCGACTTGTTTGAGGACCACAATATCCGAGAACATGTGTCTTCCGTGGAAGGACCTGGGCACCCACCACGATGTATCTGCCTAAGGAAACTCCCCTAACGAATTAATTCTGCGGGGGAGTCACCAGTCAAGAGGAAATACGACTCAAGAGAGAGATAGGTACTTAATTAATTTTCCCTCTAATTTTTTCCCAAAGCAATCCAGGCAATTTTCGACCCCTATACCTACATTTTAAATTGTATATTATTGCGCAAGTGAAAACATGACGTAAGTTAGGCGATGGTGAAGGTAAGTTTGCAAGCCCCTATGTTGAGTATCGATTTCTAAAGAAATTGCCTGGTAGGCTATAAATGGCACCAGTCTTATATCGTCCTTCAACTAATGATAAAGGTATGTTAATGATTACGCAACTAGAATTGAAATTTAAATCAAATATAGTTGATTAGGTTAGATTTTTGATGTTGGTACAACGATTTTGAGTGACGAGTTTTTGATATCTAAACAGAAAAAAAACTGGGTTAGCACTAATTCTGATAAAGACTCATTAATATTATTATTAGATTGTTTTTTTTTAATTGGTTGGTGGAATTGGTGTCGTATACTCAAATGCGTTGTTATACTGTTTAATAAAATATCTAAATATATAAAACTCAAAGGTGACTAACTGACTGACTGATATAGTGATCTATCACGCACAGCCCAAACCATTGGACGGATTAGGCTGAAATTTGGAATGAAGGTAGATGTTATGACGTAGGCAACCGCTAAGAAAGAATTTTTGGAAATTCTACTTTTAAAGGGATGAAATAGGGGATGCAAATTTTACTTAAGCACCCACTATTACTACTTATGATGAGTACATATTATATTACTAGCAGCACCCCGCGGTTTTACTCGCATTGATACGGGATGAAAAATAGTCTACTATTAATATAGGTTCTAATCTGCCTCCATACACAATCATGCACAAACTTTCAGCTTTATAATATTAGAGAGATATACACACGAAATTAAGGCCTCATTTTTGACAGCACTGAACCCGAAGCAAAAGTAGAATAAGTATAAAAACATCCCATGGCACCCAAGGCGAGACGACATCGAGGAGGCAGCGGGCAGTACCTGGACAAGGCTGGCGCAAGACCGACGAAACTGGCAGCGCTTGGAGGAGGCCTTCACCCTGATTTCGGTGCCCAATGAAAATCTGAACAATGATTAATTAAAAAGTAAAAATGTATTACTAACGTAAACCCCATAACCACAAAATGTTACTTAAGTTACTGGGAATAAATGGCTTTATTTATTTATTTATTTATGGTACCCACAAAAAGTTATGTGGTACAAACAATACAAACTCACTATTAGTATGGTCTCGCTTAATTTGAAATAAGTTGTTGAATAGCATAAAATGTGAATGGCATTGGTACATTTTAAATGTAATGTGTCAATTTAATGCAAATCACTGCAATCACACTTTGAATCTACAAATGTAATTGCCCGTGATGTCATAGAAAAATATTGCATAAAATACGAGTATAACATGTACTATTGTAAGCATTGGACGGATGTAGAGTAGCAATTGTCTATGAAAAATAAACGATCTCAAAACGTTTTATTTTCTTTCTCATAGCAACGCAGTAGGATTTTCATGGGGTTCAATCATTTTACACAAGTTTCGACCCGACACTATAATGTACTCACATATACGAAGATTTTTTAAAACTAGATTTGCATTTGACTATGTTTGATAATGTTAAGCAATAGTTATTGCCTAAAATGGATTATGTTTACACAAACATAAAAAAATAAATCAAACGTTTGGTAGTTTTATATTAATAGCAGCCCGCGGCTTTGCTCGCATTATTTCAGGATAAAAAGTAGCTTATGACACACCTAAGACCTCATACTACCTACACCCCTAAAAACATGATGATCAGTTTAGCCGTTTTTGCGTGATGAGCGTTTAAATAAACAGATAAACAGAGACACAGATAAACAAACAAAAATTCTATAAATTGTAGGAACGTGTTCTGTTATCAATTGTTCAGACTTTCGACCCTCTTCAGCTTTATTATATGTATAGACATCAAAATTGTTGCCATTGCTAGTTCAGAGACAGAATACGCGTTTGGTATGATGGTGAAAATAGTTTAGATATAAATAGACTTACAGTAACGGCGTTTACATAGTTTCAGACTAAGCTGAATATATTATTCTAGCTGTGCCAGCGACTTCGTCCGCGTGGAATAATTATTATCATAAAAACGGTTCTAGTGAGTGAACCTTAAAAGATAGACATATACTGTTGCAGACATTTTGTTAGATAATTTTAAGAGAAATAATTCTTTCATACATATTTTTTTGATATCTTGAACCATTTTCGCAGCGCACGCAACGGAAGCCCTCAAAGATGAATAATTTTCCCCGTTTTTTCCAGATTTTCCATTATTTCTTCGCTCCTAGTAGTTGCAGCGTGATGTTATATAGCCTAAAGCCTTCTTCGATAAACGGTCTATTCAACACAAAAATATTTTTTCAAATCGCACCAGTAGTTCCTGAGATTAGCGCGTTCAAACAAAAAAACAAACAAACTCTTCAGCTTTATAATATTAGTATAGATTTAAAATTCATATGAATTTCAGTTACTTTCATTTTTAGATACCTCAAAAAATATAATTTTAGGCACCCTTGCATATAAGAAACTGATTAACTATCGACTTGAAAAAAGTAAACTGATGAGTAAATCATTTTAATTTAAAACAAAATTAAATAAGTTTATTTTAAAAACTGCCAAGCAAGACTTGTCGTCATAAAACAACATTTCTGAAGGGCGTTTATGACATGCATAACTAAGATATGCCTAGAAGGTTGTTTAATGCATATTTACCACTGCAAGCTAATCATGTCAATAACTACTAGGTAGATAGTGGCCAGGGTTAAACGCTAGTTTTCTTTTAAACTGCAATTTCAGGCACTGTGCTGTTATCAGTAACGATTTGTGGTATTTAACTTACTGCCTAAGTAAGTACATAAAATATAATAATAAATAGATTTTAGCATCTGTTTAGTTATAAAGTGTTATGTCTCTCTCATACATTAATAGTATTAAAAACGAGTGAGAGTGACAACTTTTTAACAAAACAGTTGTTAAAATACGTTTATAAATAGTGTAAACTTGTTGTTACCCACTGCATAATATTACTTATTGCCTATTTCAACCATGATGCAAGTTCGAATCTTGCCGGTTTTGATTATTTTCGCTAGTTTCCAATTAAAATAGTAAATAAAACATTAGTGCGGGTTTATCACTTAGCAATTAACTCTTCTATGTGTCCTTGATTTATTTACTCAACAAGTGGACGCCCGCGGTTTCGCTAGCATTATTTCCCTACATACCAAAAATCATGACGATTCGTTCAGCCGTTTCTGCGTGATGAGCGTTTAAATAAAAAAACAGACAAACAGAGACACAGTTAAGCAGAGAAACAAATAAACAGTCAACATTTCTAGAAATGGTTGGCACGTGTTCTGGTATCAATCAAAGTATCTCCAAACATTTCTTTTTGTTCAATGTTCAGACTTTCGACCTTCTTTCATTCATTCGTTTATTATATTCATTAATTATTATCAATTAACTTCGTAGCGTATCAGCGGGTCTCTTGCGTAGCCAGCGTAGCATGCTACGGATTTAGCTACGAACATATCCTCAAGGAGTCTTGTAGCATGTCTACGCCAGTTTATAAATCATTTTAAAATTGAAATTTTTTTTTGCTTATACAAACGTCGTTAAGATTATAACTTAGTTGTATTTTCATTTCTATTATATTTAAGATGGCATCGTTTATATACTGCGATGCCGGTAACATGCACATAACTTTTTGTAATCGGTTTTAATATTTCATTGTAATAATGTATATTTTTTTCAGTAAAATTTTGGTATTTATTTATTTATTTATGCTGTACACAATACAAAATTACATTTTAGAATTAATTCTAATTAATTGACCCTGTATATGAGGATAAATAATTCCGTTTAATTTTTTTACAATACTATTCTGTTTATTACGGTCAAAATGCCTAAATTAAATGAACCTAGGTATACCTTACATCTTCTTTACGTAGACCGAAATGTTTGAGCACCACACAATGTGTCTATGGAAGAATTTGGGCACCCACCGCGATGTATCCCCCAAGAGAACTTCCCGAACAAATTGTAATGAGGGTCCTTACTAATGAGGATTACAATTAAGGAGTACTGTATATATTAACTGTTTGTTATGTAACATCAATTGTTTAGCCACATAGAAAGAATCTATGACGATTCGATAACTCTCAACTCCAGATTTTGCCACATTTATAGAAGAAAAAAAAATCTTTAGTTAGTTAGAAAACGTTTGTATGGGAAAAATAAAAGGGCGGTTTTTAGGGATTTTTCGGCATTTTTCCAATATTTCTCGCCGTTAAAACCATCCTTGAACATCAACGAATATAAAAAAAAAGAATTGGCCATATCGGTCCAGGCGTTGTTGAGTTATGCGCTTACCAACACATTTTGCGATTCATTTTTATATATAACTAGCGGACCCAACAGACTTCGTCCTGTCTGTTGACTCTTTAGTTAGTTAGAAAATGTTTGTATTGGAAAAAGAAATGGGCGGTTTTTAGGGATTTACCGGCATTTTTTCGAATTTTTCTCGCTGTAAAAACCATCCTTGAACTTCAAAGAATATTTAAAAAAAAGAATTTGCCAAATCAGTCCAGGCGTTGTGGAGTTATGCGCTTACCAACACATTTTGTGATTCATTTTTATATATAAGAAGAAAGAAGATGATCATCTCGAACACTTTTAATTTTCAAGAAATTCCTACACAAACAAAAAATGATACAAACATACACACATACGAAGTTAAACTACACGTTTCTAAAACCAAACTTTTTATTATCAGGATATTAAAATTACAGCCAATTCTTTTAATATCACGTATATACATGTTCAATACATAACCTCTGTTCTTAAAGTCGGTTTAGTGATACTTTAGTTATGTATATAGTATAGAGTTACATATACAAAATACAAATACAAAATTCGTTTATTTGACGGAAATCTTATACAATAACATGTGAATCCTCTGACCTCGTGGTAGCCGTAAGACTGTTACGAGGCCAGAGTCATCTCCCAATATAATACTAGGTACAAGTAAATTACGTCATAGTTAATATTTATTATGTAACATGAATACATAACAAAGAACAGTAAATTAACTAAGAGATACTATATAATAGTTATATATGTGCAATGCTGTTTATAATGCTCGCGGAAGGCATCACGCGGTCGTGATAATGCGCCATCACAATCACATTATCACACTAATATTATAAATACGACAACTTATAATTTATGGTGTTGATGTATATGTTTGTTTGTTTTCCTTTCGCAAATGTCTGAACGGATTTTCATTGAAATTTGCAAAGCGACTGATTAAACCGGGACTCGATATTGCCTGTTTTACTACTTTTTATCATAGTATTGACGCGATTGTTTAGCAAAAAAGTGAACATAAAAAATAGATTAAGAACTAACAACTTTAAGTCTATGAAATGGAGAGATAGAAATGCCCTACGATAAATATATAGCTGGTGATTTATCCCAAAGCGAGCAGTACCGCGGGCGTTAGGTACTAATAACTGTCATGAACCATTGTGTGATCCGCGACTACCATAAAACCAGTGACAATATAACTTGTAGACATCCAACTATCTATCAAAATATATTTGCTTCTATCTATACAAACAGATCCGAGTAAATACAAGGTTATCACTGTACTGTTTTTTTTTACAAAGTAACTCTGATGCAGGTTGACGATAGAGCCCGTAGTGTTCTGATACTATTCAATCTTAATTTCGACGCTATAGGTTAACGTATATGATAGCTGGTAAAAAAAACCCTTACTTAGGGCAATGCTTTATGTACCAATCACTATACAGATATATCGCGTGATATTTGTAAATGATCAATCGCGTCGATTTATTTGGCTCTATTGGCTGCCTGTGCCGATTTTTGGGTACGAAAACTAGCCTGTGTCACTTTTTGAGACACTCAATAGTTCTTCATACCTAATAAAAATCAAGATGAACCATTGCAACGTTGCTACGTAAAAAAGGGATAGACAGACCAAAACAGAAAATACATTGTAAACTTATCAAAGGTATGGTGTTGATTTGATAAGACAATTGTTTGTTAAATTTATAAAGAAGAGTCTCTTGGTCTATTACGCCGTTGTTTAAAACAATGAGACTAGCTAAGCATTGTGTGTTTGGGAGTTATTTCATAAACGATCATCTGTTTGCCAAAACATTCCGATGTGGGTAAATTTGTGCACAGAAATGCAAACAAACTGTCCGATATTGTCCATCTTACATTTTAATTTACAGCTTTTTAATGAATGCTTTATTTACATTGTCTGTGAGTTACTGCTGTTGTTCGTTTTGTGTGAATAAAATGGCGGACAGTACTTAACTGTTTTCAAACGTAGTATAGTGTGTAAAACAAGAATACAGGCGATTTCTTTAGATTTGCGGCGATACGGAGATCGTATACATAGGTTTGTATTATAGGTCAGATGTTGTGTGTGCTAACAACTGTAGTAATGTATTATCTAAAAAACGACTAGTCCGATATTGATGCAATCTTCTTTTTCTTTTCGTACCTACTAAATGACAGGATCCGACGACATGTGTTATCTGAAAGGAATGGGGCGCCCACCACGATGTATCTGCTCTAGAGATCTCCCCTAATAAATTAATATTCAGTAAAAAGAAATGCAACTTGTAGAGGAAATATAAAGTCAGTTCGTCAGTTCGTCTACTCTTATATTGTCCAAGCAAATCAAATACACTATTACGAATGTAGTGACCCAGACTTGCAAATAGACAAAATTGAAGATTGATTGCTCGTAAAAGAATTGGCAATGAGTCTTTAATTAAGAAAAGCATGGTTTTGATAGAGCTGAATGAAATACTGAGTGAAAGTATCTTATTTGTTAGGTGTGCACTGAAAATGTCCTAGATCGTAGTATATACTCGTATGTTTGACGCATAGGTATGGTTTTATTTACACAGAGTTAAATGTTAGTTTGATTCGATTATTAAAGACCTGGATACCTAAGCTATGAGTACGTTTTTATCTATATTTTCATAAGGTTAGTAAAGCAGGTTTTATTGATTGTTAAGGAATTGCTCAGCTTTGCTAAAGAACCATTGATACATCTGTTATTGTTTACCATTAGGTAGAGTGTAGTCAAGTGTATGTAAGTATAGTAAAACATATATCTTTACATAAATATAAAACTGATTACACATAGACTTACTTAGATAGGCGTACCAAAACAATGTATATTATGTAGTTAGCCGTGCCTTAATTCAGAAATCTTTATCGCTTGAACGTACATAAGTCGAGAACAATTGAATATTTACATTTATTGATATTGAATGTGCAACCGCGTGAGTACAAATGAACTCATTTTGTATTTACTTACATATGTATATGTACATACGTAGGTACATATGTAATGTTCGCTTGATCGTACCATTATGTATAAAAACCAATTAAAATGCGTAAAATACAAACAGCTGATTGATAATTGATTATTTTAATTTAATCCACATAATTATAAGAGAAAACACTATTACTGCGCTTTTTTTATAAATGACCTAAAAATTTATATCTTTCTAAAATTGGAAATGTATAATGCACGCGTCCAGCTCACTTGGATTAAAATATTTAACTAAAACAATCACACGAATCCCCATCTCTAGCACCCTGGAAGAGAACTAGTTCTCGCAATTCAGGGAATCCTAGTGCGAGAACTAGGGACCTCAAACTTACTAGAATTGTTAAAAAAAAAAAATGTTGTCCCTTTTTTAAAGAAACATAAACAAATTTTTGATTTATATGATTGTTATAAGATGATTAAGCAAACCAACTCTGAATATGTTAGTACGTAAAAATTGGATCAAGTCGCTTGTAGGCAATAACTGCTAAGATAAAATTACCTTTTATCAGTATACTAATATTATAATCTGGGCTAGCTCGTAATGTCCCTTTATCGATTTCTTATCCAAATGCTTACGATATTTTTTTTCAATGTTTTTTAGTAATATTGTTTTTGACCGTGTTTTTTAAAGTTCAAATTAGTTTTATTGAAGACTATTATTGTTGTTTTTACCTATAGTTAGGTAAAAGAAAATGCATTGAGCTGTGAAGTTACATATTTACAATACACATTCACATATGTTATATCTACGTACTTGCACTTGTACGTAGTGTAATATGCATATATTGGCATATGAAAGAGTAATTTATTATAGTATGTATAATATAGTATTTTCGATTTATGCAAGAATGGGCTATGCTCATTATTGTGGTTTATGGCAAACAAAAATAAAAGGATAGTGATATTTTCTAATAATTAGATGCATCGTTGGTAAAATACTAGTAGATGTCTGCGGTTTCACTCACTTTATTATTGTATGTTGTTCTTATACGCATAAGTTAACTATTGTGAGTGATTATAATAGTTATGCTAATTTTACTGTACTTAGTGTGTAGGTAAGCCTTGTACAACGTTAGTAAAAGAAATTTTCTTTCGTGAAGTTTGGATTTTTAGTCACTTTTTGAGAGTTTAACAGGGCTGAACTATCGCCATACAACCTACTATTTCTAATACCTACTTAGAAACGCCTAGGTAAAATGTTACGTCTGATAGTTATCTGAGATTTGGGGGCTTTCCTGCTTTCGTTACATTTTGTTTCATGTCACAAAAAGCATACTTTTAAACGAAATAAAGGTGCTAACTATCCTCACTTTATAATAAAATTGTCTGACGGATTGCTAAGTTATTGACTGACTTCTCACAAGTATAATTTACTTCTCATATTTTCTCAAAATATTTACAAAATTGTATCTACAAATGGACGTTGTGTGTTATTGGATAAAGCTTAGTGTGATTTCCGTTCCCATATGGGTGTTTACCTGTTCAAATATTGATGACATTACGTAAATAGATAGCGCACTATAGAGTATTAACTGTCACTCCAAAATCGCGTCCAGAATATTTTTTATAATTGAATAATTTCATAAAATCTGAAAGTTAGCGTTTTTAAAGTAAACTAATTTCAATCCAACAAAACAGCTGTAAAAATGCCAATTCATGGATATCCTTTATCGCACGCCTGATAACATTTCTCCGCCAGACATTTTAAAAAGCGTTGCAAATAAATTGGAAAATAATACTTACACGAAATTCGAACACGATTAATCCTAGGCCACTGTTTTTTTTTGGTATGAATACTTTTTGGATGGCACTCGCGATTGTGAGGAGGTTTTAGTTGATTTTTTGTGAGGTTTTGATGTCGGGTGTGTTTGCGTCGATATGCGCGGGTTGCGTGCGGCGGTCGCCGGTTGCGCGCGCAAATGCCGCCACACGGAGGACTGCCGTATTATGCTAGCTGTCGAATATTGGCGCACTTCCCCGCATTGACTGACGACCACGCTTTGACGCTTTCGCCTCGCACTAAACACACATATTGTAGAGTACTATCTAAACACGGGTAGATAACAGTTTTTTTAAGGAGAGGGGTACGTAGCTACAAGGGCATAAGCGAATTCGTTTGCATATCGAGATATATAATTACTATGCAAGCAGTTTAGCTACGCTAACAATCAGCTGTAGTTGATGATTATGATGATGATAAGGTTACTTAGTAACATAATTATGCAGGTTGAATGGGCGCCAAGTTATTTGACGACTTTCCATTTAGACACCTACTTAATATGCGGGTAAACGGAAAGTCGTGAAAATATATATTATAGATATACATAGCTGTGCATGTGCGTACTAGTAACTTATTTCTACAACTTTATCATTTTTCGTAGCCGAATAATAGCTATCCATACCCTAGTTTTCTTTTTTTCGACTTACATATGCGTGGGCCATTCATAATGTAAGAAGCTTGTACCTATTCTGCCAAATAATGTAGGTAGTATAAGTATATATGTTACCGGCAATCTGTATATTCTATACATTGCCTAGTCATTATATAGAATGCCTGCTGTTCCACCGGCAATGTGTAAAATAAATTGATTTTGGTGTACATTTAAATATTTTAGGAATTAACAATTTTAATCTAAATAAAAAAAAATAAAAAAAAAATTGCATGCTCAAAAAAAACCTTTCAGAAAACTAGATTAAGTACCTCTTAATTTGTAGTACCAGTAATAGTTACATAATTATTGATTAGAATGTCTCATGATACTTTTACTTATAATAGAATATACCTTCCTTTATTATACCTAGTACATACATACATATACGCTTTCTATTATTTATTCTATGGTATGTCATTCGCAGTAGACTGACTGGCGTTTATGACTAAAAAAGTATCTTCTATTTTAGTTTGATTTTATAAACATTTCTGTATCTCATAGTAATCAGGATATTATTTTTTATTTAAACGTATGTTTATTATATAGGTACCTAAGTACTCTTATAATTAATTTGCGGTTCTCTCCAATAAATGTATCGACCTGTAGTAGGTACTTAATATATTATATAGATACGAGTACATACTTTAATTTTCGGGCTCAGACAACTTACATGCTAAAGATTGCATACATACTTAATTACGAGTAAGTATGTATTTTTAACATAAGTAATCGTAGCGTTTATTTTATTCCATTTTTCGCTGCAATATTTTCTTTAATTCCCAAGTATATACTTGAAACAAAATGTATACTTAGCAGTACAAAGTTTATAAAAGCCGCCCTTAACAATATATGTAATAAATGAGGTTCTTTTCCATCCACACTCAGTTAGAGCATTCTCAATCAACCTAGACTGGTTGGCGCATAGAACCTCCATGCTCCAACGGTAACTCAGTATGCATGGCTTGCTATCGGATTAGCTCCAAAGCATGTATGAGAGAACACATTGCTTCTAGTTCACATGGATTCAATCTACAAAGTAAACTATCTATTAATGTATAGTTAATAGAATAATATTATATGTCTTGATAGATAGATGGATAAATACTTTATTAAAACACCACAAAAAGGATAGAAATTAAAATTAGCGTCTTAATTGGCGGCTTTGTCGCTAAGAGCGATCCCTTTCAGGCAACCAAACTGGCAGGGATATAATCTGAAAATGAAATGAGTAGGACGAGGTGTTTAAGTCATGCATGTAGGTAAGTAATTATTAGTAGGTACTTGAGTAGGTGAAATAGTAGGAACGTCTTAAATGTTTTAAAATCACATCAAAAGTTAGGTGATTAGCTATAATCAAATAGTTAAACTTTTTTTATAGTAAACCAGGCGCCATTTAAACAATAAAATTAACTGTTATATTTGTGTTATCGTATTTGTAAGGCTACAGTTACACAAATCACGCTTACAAATATTTTAAAAGATCGTATATGCAGCTCACTAAAATCTACATCATAGTTTGATTCCTCTAGTTTTTCTGAAGTTACACTTTTTCATACAATTTTGTATATAAATTTAAAAAATATATGTGTTCCCTTTTTAATTTATTTTTAAAGTAGGTACCTACTAACTACGATATACATATTCGTTCGGTTATTTCTTTTTTAGTCTAAAATCGCGAAATATCTCGAAAAGAACATTCACCTAAATAATTTTTAACCCCACAGTCACTTCAGTAACCCGAAAAAAGAAATCTGTAAACTCTCTAAAAGCAGGAAATCTCGCTTTAATTTACGCTCCACAAATTAGTGACATAGCACATGGCGTCACGTTAATTTTATCCCGCGACTTTGCTTGTTATTAATTAGGTGTTTGGAATCGAAATATCTTGCGATTGCACAAGAGCGGCGGTGTGATATTCACATTTAATAGACGCCTCATTAAAGAGAGAAATTCTGAAACCATATGCCAATTAAATCCAT
Organism: Macaria liturata; assembly: GCA_964023185.1. Classification (NCBI taxonomy): domain Eukaryota; kingdom Metazoa; phylum Arthropoda; class Insecta; order Lepidoptera; family Geometridae; genus Macaria; species Macaria liturata. The sequence continues at coordinate 10,461,865 of OZ026828.1, forward strand.
TCAGATATTTAACGATATGACACCATCGTCGCATCCTAATCCTGCATGCTGATTGGTCCTTGCAGAACTCACGAGAAACAGTTTTCTGCCCTAGAGCACCCAATAAATAGATTTTGCAGGGGAAAGCGGAGGATTAGGTAGTTTTCTAGACACCTACTAAGATTACTGAAACTAAATGAGGGTCTTATATTACAAACTAGTCTAATACAAATGTCAAAAGGACAATAAAATTAATGTACATAGGTCCTATAAACGCTAAGGACTCACGAAGCGTTTTTTACCCGCGCCCGCCGCGGTTGCGGGCCCGCAGCCTTTGTATAATGCAGATATGTATGTAAAAAAACTCAAGCACATTTCACGACGCGTTTTACGCCCCCGGCGGGCTGCGATTGTTTGCGGCTCCCGCTGCACTCGCGGTTATCTTGTACAAGCGGGCGCGGCTCGCGGTCCCGTAGCCGCGGCGGGTTACACCCGCGCGCTCTGCGACCAGCGTCCGGCAGAGGCCCTTCTTGCGATAATCAACCGTCAGGTTTGTTGCGGGCGATAATCGCAGCCGCACAAAACTCCGGTCTCGTGAGTTTTGAAAATTAAACTCGCTACCGCCACAGACGCGGGCGCGGGAAAAAAGCGCTCCGTAAGTCGTTAGCGTTTATGTAGAATTAGGTGCCTGCTCAAATTAGACACCTATCCATACTTATTTATGTACTTAAGTATCAGGTGTCAAATAATTCAAATATTATATACCTAGTATGTTGGTATTGTTGATCGAAGCCTAGTATGCATACTATTAGACGTCTAGTTAGACGTCTCATTTGTATATGATCTTGTAGCGACGGATGGACTACTTTACCGTTCAGTTTGTTTGTGTTAGTGTTTATTTATAACACAAAGGGTGTCGTTATGTGTGAAACGCCGCTTGTCACTGCTGGACAGTCGAACGCGTGATTAGGTACCTACACTACTTTTTCCCGTGAAATTGCTTCAAATAGAACAGGCATAGTATATCTACCTATAACCTATAGGTCCACGTGACACGTTAAATTGTAGGTCCCGGCTGTCTGTCATAGTACGGCAGTCGTTAGCCATGTCAGAGGCCCTTAGGGCGGCTTGATTAACTCTCGACACAAGATTTGACCACTCTCATTCGAAAAGAAGAAGACCTATAGGTCGTTAGGTACTATTTGACTGGCCTGTTAGCTTAGTTGGTATTGGCTCTGCCTTCTAACCTAGGGGTGCGGGTTCGATTCCCGCGTGACACAAGTAATTACGAATTTTAAAATATATAAATGTACTGAGTCTAGTCGTCTCTATGTATAATAAGTAAGTATTTACAAAAGAAAAGTATATAAGTAATATATCCATTATCTACTACCCACGACACAAGCGTTTGCTTAGTGTGGGGCTAGATGGCGCTGTGTGTAATGTCCCGGAATATTTATTTATTACTATGCCATTTCAGTAATGTTTCAAAGGTTTGTGAATGTGTTCGTTCGTAAGAGCCAACTCTGGTGTTAGAGTTTTCAAAGCGCCCTAAAGGCCTCTGACATGGCTTAACAGTAACATGTAGTACACTAACATGACTGAAACGAGTTGGATAAAATTTGTTACGCATTAAATCTTGGGACTAACACCATGTACCTAGACGAAAAATGTATGCAATTGTTTACAATACATAAATAAGTAAATAACAAATTGGTTTTTTAAATTACATGTTTTATTTCCCCAAAGACATGAATTACAAAAACTTTTTACTTATTCCATAAAAGACCAGAATAACAGAAATTCGTAGAATCACATACAATAGCAAATTAAAGTCAGAGACAGCAAATGTATATAAATTAACTGTCACCCACTATGGTTTTAATTTATTATATTTGTCATATCAACTTTCCAAGATTGATCAAATATTTGGTATGTCGTCAACTTCCTTGAGACAGAATTAAGATCATTCTTTTAAGTCACAAATCACTTTATACCTCTTAGACTTTAGCAAAACAAGATAGACAATTTATTTACAATATACCCTAAATATTTGTTATCAATTGAGAGCAGCAAGAACTAAGCATATTTTACATTGAGCTAGGATTACACAGAGACACAATCTCAAACTAAAGAGCGCAGGAAAGTGTCCGAACGCTAACATCGTCAGCGAGCACACACATAAGACTGCTTGTCTTGTCTCTTTCACTCTTACATATTTTAAGAACATGCAAAAGAGATAGGTAATCCAAAAGTCTGCTCAGCGAGTAGCAAGTGGGCAGAGTTTTGGCTCAGATATTTTTTATAGAGCGTTTGTGACCATGTAAAATATAATCCTAGCTCAATGATATTTTACAAAATGTTCACTATCTGAAGTAAAAAGAAGAAATGCATTCATAAATTTGCAAGAGGAACAAATACTGACCATTAAAGATTATATACCCTAAATATCTATGTAACAGGAATTTTAACTATTTTATAACTAATGTATGTACTACCTTAAATACCCATGCAACATTTACCTTCTTAATTAATTCATTATACTAAGTTGCAAAAAAGTTTTTTTATGTCAACCTTAAATTTAAGTCACTATTTTTATGGATTGATGATGATGATGGTGATCCTTTACATATCAAAATGACATAAGTCTTATCTTATTATAAAGAAAAACCAATATAATTTATTAGGACTTAGAGCACTTTACTGCAACTCAGTATAAATTGTAGAATGTCATTTTTCTATGCATTGCTAAATACTTCGTAAATATTTGCTCCCAATAGTTTGAGTTTATCATTAAGAGTTAGTTGTTGAATGATCAAATCTGGAATGTTAGTGTTGCCCTTGCAGTTATTCTTAGTTATTAGCTCATTTATGACTGGCAGGAGCTTTACAAAGTGCATCTCTACTTTGTTCACATCTACAAATGTGGATGCTCTTGCATTGAGAGCTCCACTGGTTACTATGTGGTCTTCTACCTCCAAATGGTTTTTCGTAGGTGGTGATTTGGTCACAAAGAGGTTGGCTACCTCGTCAATGACCAGTGAGAAGCTGCGGCTGACCGAGGAGGTTGCAATAGCAGTCACTTCATCACTCTCTAGAATATCCATTGTCTCTTTGACAATAGTATCTAGTTTTGCCTCATTGATCTCAGTGTGGCCGACCAAATAGTGGACCATCTTCCTCACAGGGTCACCGGATGCAGTGTCTGTGCACAGAATGGTCTGTATAGACCAGAACATCTGTTCTACATCTTGTAATGTGATTTTAGTTTTGAGAGATACTCCTTCTACTACTTTCTTGACTGCCTTTTCAATCTGTTTGACTAAGTCTTCCACTCCGTTGCCTACAAAGTGGTGGCAGAGGGACAGATACTTGGATTGTAGCTCACTGTCTACAAGAGGGTCGTGCTCATGAGCAGAGTCTCTGTACAAGTAGCCCCCAATCACATTAAGCTGGACTCTCAGAGTGACTTGTAGAATGCACAGAGCATACACAAGCACACAGAGCCGTGTGAAGATCATAATCTTCAATTGTTCCCACAGTGACAGTTTGTCATCAGGATTCTCACGCAGCTTTTGGACAATTTCTTCAGTGTTAATTACATTTAGAATGCTTTCTGACACAATTTTTGAGAGAGACAATATGGTTTGATTGCAAGTTCTCTCTGTGCTTTCGAAATGTTGTTTCTTTCTGGTCATTTCAAAGAATTTTTTGGCTTCCTTCTCCTGCCACTCTCGAAGTTTTCTCTGGGCAAAGCTGGAGAGAAAATACAGCCCCCCAACTACCGCTCCAGTGATGACGAACTTCCTCCTGTGGCGATGCAAAAAGTTTCTGATGCTGGAGAACATTTTGGTGTTTTTATTAACCTTTTTGTTTACTGGAACTCGAGAGGCGCGTCTGAGCGGTATTTAGTAGTGTTCATAAGTCGGCGAGTGATGAACGTAGTTGCGTCGATGAACCGTTCCACACAGTTCATAATGCACACCTCAGTCTTGGAGTCCAGCCGAGTGGACGGCCGCCCCATGCACGTCTCCCAGCATGTGTCGGTCAGACCGTGAACTAGCACCTGCAAATACAGAAATACTACTGTTTAACAATACAATACATTACCATAATTTGGAGGACGTTGCTCTCTCGACAATACGTATCGGCAGGTATTTGTCGTATTTTTATCAAAGGTAAGTTAGTTCAAAGGTCGGACTCCGATAGAGGCAGCAAAAACTGATAACAATGATGCGATGTTTTCTTGCGTCTGACCAAAACATTCTTGGAAAAATGAATACAGAAATGATTAGCAATAACGCTACGACTCTATGTTTGATATGTACGACACACATTTAATAATTTATAAGGCAAATATTGATTTGTCTAACCTGAAAACGCTGTTTCTGTGTTTCGGCGAGAATAAAGTTCTGTAGCTGCGGATCAACACTTTCGTTTTCAGTCATAATCTAACAAAATGTGTGCACTAAACTTTGTTCCAAATAACTAAGATTTCCACTAAAATTAAGCGTCAGATTTCTAGAGAATTTCTAAAAATTAATCAATCTAGGAAAAATTAAAAAACCACAAAAGAAGAAACACCAAAGCAATGACAATAATTAATGTGGCGTTGACGTTTTAAACAAATATGATTTTTAGATATTTAAGGGGTATACGTCCACTATATCAATAACCATTGTGGCACAAGGCAAATCCACGAAAGATACCGACAGATCCTCGACAAAAAATAAATCCAGCTTAAAACTTGTCAATCATGTCAATGTCAAAATTAAAAAACTAAATTCGAAAAAGTGGAGTCATTTTCGAAGAAATTGTTTTCTATTATTTTCATGAATAAATAAGTTAATAACTATTCTAAAACATGGCCCAACATATTTGGAAGTTCTTCGAGACAAGTGATTTGAGTGACTACACTCTCATAGTGCCTAGTGTCGCTGTGGGAAATGTTGGACAGCTAGTCTGCGACCTGCTGATTTCTTCTTTGAAAATGACTAAAACGGGTACAGTTCATAGCCCTGCATTTATTCCAGTGCTTGGTTACGATCCCTACGACTTAACCTCTTCATCCCTCTCAGGCAGCTGCGATTTATACCAGTGCAGCGCCAACAAGTTGTTAGTTCTGCAGATGAGAGCGCCTCTCGTTTACAAGTACGCTAGAACGTTTCTGAGAGAATTAGTGGAAGAGTTCAGAAGTAAAAATATAAAGGACATCGTCGTGTTAACGAGCAGCTTTGCTCATGAGAAGAAACACATTCTAACCTCACCTTTCAGATACATAGCTAGTGATGTATGCCCCTACAGGGGTAAAATTAGTGAGTTGAAATTACAAGAGCATGAGTCACTGGAATATGGAACCAAAATACCGGGAGGAGGGTTTGGCTCGATGCTGTATGAAATTTGTGTTGAGAAGTTACTGCCATGCTTACTTCTGTACAAGTATTGTTCTGAAGGAGACAACATACCCGATGCATATGAAATGATCAATTGCTTAAACGCTGTTTTGCCAATGTTTGGTGCCGATGCAGATCCCATATCACAGTTGGTGCAACCTGTGTCTTGGAAGTTGCTGTTTGGAAGACCTCCCCCTCAAGATATTTATTGATTTTACAAAATATATAACAGTATTTTTAAATTATTTTTATTTGATGTCCTTTATCTACTAGAATAAATACTGGCTTATAGTAAGAAAAAGTCCGGTTTAGATATTTTAAAGAATAGGCTATATTAGGACTATATTTATTTAATAAATGTTTATTTAGCAATCAATTACCAAATATGCTGCTGTAGTATTGTAGCCCTTTTCGATTCATTCTGCTACACAACGGAAGTGTTTAACAAATTAACAAGTTGGATATATTATTCAAGATTTGTACCACAGGTCCTGCCTTAGTACCGCTAAGACATTGTAGATGGCGCTACTTGTTACCACTGCAAGTGTAAAAGTATCCTATGCTATATAATACCATAATATATAAGGATTGTTTTCTTTGCTATTTTAACTGGTTTGAATAGCAATTATTATGATTTTAAAAGAAAAAGAATTTTAAATGCAAATATGTAAATAGAATTACACATACCTAAGTGTGTTATAAAGGTTGGTACATTTCTACCTCCTTGTTAGTTTAGTAGGTACTTAGATACTATGTTTTTACTAATAAGCCCTGCATTATATGCCTACTAAGAGCAAACAGAAGCCAAATAGTCATTCAATAAGTACAAAGGCCACAATTGAGCTGGTCCAATGAACATCCTGTGTACACATGAATGCAAGTTGTTTAAATTAGCGCCGTGCGTCGGCCCGCTCCTGCAGCTGTAGCTACTCTGGTCGTGACACGCTTTGTTCTCGCTTTACAGATTATATCTATAGTGGAAATGGGAAAATGTGGGCTGGATTTGTAGGTTTATGTGTTTTTTTATCGCAAGGCTTATGTTTTATTAAGTGTCATAGCGTCATTGCCGAATCGAATTTTATTTATACAGAATTTCGTTTACGTATCGTCTAAGTGTACCTAGCCACAATTATACAACAAAAAGAGCTGAATTTACATACTGGCACTTGTATGTACCGGATACTCCGGTAGTCACAGGACTATCAACAATATTATATATGTATATAGAAACAAAATAACACATTGTTTACCCGCCAAGTTCTTCTTCACCCCAGATTAACTCTCATGCGAACATTTACCTACACGAGGGTTAGTAGGTACCTTCACTGCATACCCACCTAGTGTAGCACCAATATAAAGGAAACAAAAAAACTCTGTAATTAAGTAGGTATGTACCTACAAAGACATTAAGTTTTTCATGATTAAACGTTTTTTTTATTATTTACTCTAGTAGTAGCTGCATGCCTGAAGTAAATACCTTTTATTACTATTAATTATACGTAGAGACAGCTCTATCCTATACATATATACCTTCTAATTGTCCGTCTGTCGGTCCACAGCTGGCGAGCTCCCATATTTCCTCCGATCCATATTTACGTCGCTACACCGCAATGAAATTTTACTTTACGACCGCCCCAGCTTTCACAATTAACGGAGGCTGTATTTCACGCTTCTGGTTGTTAAAGTCGCTGCTAATAATTGGAGTGAACTGTGTTGGCTGGTTTATTGCCTGCTGTTTCTAGTCATATTGTGAACTAATGGAACCTAGGTTTTATTTAGGCAGGAGTAGGTACATAGGTATGTGTAACACAACCTACGCATATTGCCTATATGATTTCATTGAATAAAACCGAAAACTTTCACTTCTTTGTTCGCGAGTTTGTTGAATTTTATTTTTCATAGATATTATTGATTTATGCAAAGCTTCTTTAAGCACAGTTTTAAGTAAAAACACATACATAGAATACCTACACATACATACATAAAAAGAAACGAAATTGATTTTAGTTTTCGTCTAGCAGCAAAAATATTGCTGATTAACTGATGCTCCTGCTACTCGGGGGCAATATTCTTGTGAAATTACGAACATCGGGCGCACGTTAGCAATAATACCTACGTTTAGTTTAAAAATCCATATTTCTTCGTGTTACTCGTACTACATCTGGATCAAACAATATATCTTAAACTGATTTTCCTCGTTTCACCATTCAATATCAAAAAAAGCTTTCATCAAGTAATCCAATCTTTCTCCACCCTAACCAACCTACTCGTATATTTATGATATCTTAGGCATCGAAATGGCTGGTTACGCTTGATTCCCGACTTATATTCCACACATGATGTTCTTCGACCCTCAAATCTGATATCAAGCCATATTAAAGTAGATATCAAATCAAGTATTGCCGAGCGCAGAGACTAATTAACCTGAAGACTACTCCCTATATGACACATATAATTCTCAATGATCCGTTTGCCACGGGCTGACCAGTCATCACCCAAAGTTCCACCTTTGAGACTTCTCGCTACTTCTTTATCACAGATTAAAAGCCGAGCTAGAATATTTTAATATCTTTAGTCAGTAGGTACTAATACTATAATAAAAATCCATCACTAAAAGAGTAACTAACTATGTACCTAGGTACAGACAGGGTAGGTGTACACGTCTTAAGACAAGTATAGATTACCTTAAATTCATGTTGTGCTAAAAATAATACTGAATAGAAAGGACTGACTGAGTGACTGACATAGTGATTAGTGATCTATTAATGCATAGCCCAAACCACTGGACAGATCGGGCTGAAATTCGGCATGTAGGTAGATGTTATGACGTAGGCAGGCGCTGAGAAAGGATTTTTGGGAATACCACTTTTAAAGGGGTGAAATGGAAGTTGCAAGCTTTACTTCTTAATGCGAGCGGTGCATCCACTAGTTATTAATATATATGCCAGATTTTCCAATCTCTTTAGTTGTTAAGTCGTTGTCCAAGCGAGATGCCAACCTAATCGGATAAAGCAGCCGGGTTGGAGCATCCTACTGGAATACTAATCGATGGCTCCGGAGCACTGCGGGCTGTAGGTAACTAGTTTGTAACCACTAACTAGCAGGGTTCACATGCTTTCTTTATGGCACAGATGTTACTTATATTTTCACTGGTTCCTCTCCATTCTTGTCTTCTCCTTCCAACCTTGCTTTACAGGACTATTTCGGTACCTAGTGACTTAACTTTACTGATCACGAACGAATAGCTTCGTTCAATGTGCTGTACCTAAGCGCTATTTAAGGTTGTCATATAAAATCCGACTAAGTAATGTTATTTCTAAGTAGCTGTACTGAAAATTACGGACACTGGAGCTCGCCAATCTCACATGAATTTACTTTTTTATTGAGTCAACCATCATTATATGAGCTGCAAGAGTCGTCTGTTGAAATTAATTAAAAAGAGATTAATGTGGCGTGAAGACAATTTGCATTTAAAACGAAAATTACACATATCTAGAACAAAAGGCATGCACGAACAACGCCAGAATTATACACATGTACTTACATACGTATGGGAACAATACCACAATGATTATTATAAAATACGATAGATACAAAAAATACAATAAAATTCCCTACTGGTGTATTATCGCGGGGAAAAGTTGATATGAATTTGTATGTTTTTATTTTAGACTGATCTAATATTGGAGTAGGTGAATTCTTTTGCGTATTCATCCTTTTTACATTTTCATTCTCTAATTATTTTTATTTAGCAAAACCAAACTTGTACTTACCGCTAAAAACACAATTCAGTCACGTGCTTCAGGTACAACAAGGATTCTTCAGTTTCTACCCTCAGTAAAATACTAGCAAGTATTGCAAGAAATACTTCAATGCTTTGTACTACTACGATTTTTACTATAATATTATAATCTACTCAAAACTCGAATTCAAAAAATATTTTTGCTTACATCCGCAAGCCATAAATTCTCCTTCATTTCCAACCTAGCAATTCCTTTCAAAAACGTTCAAAAAGAAGGCATATTCTGCGATCGCGTGAAATACGCTATATTTGGGCGTGATGGATAGCGTTGTCTTTATAGCGTCATAAAGTAGTTATTGCCGGGACGAGATAACAGTTACTTGCGATTTATAACACTTAGCGATAGCTGTGTGAACATTCGAACCCCATTCGGCAGGCTTGACATGGCACTGCGTTATACTGCTAGCTGAGGATTTTATCAAACGTGACGAGTGGAGAATAAGAAAGAGTGTTACAAGGAATTTTGAAAGAAGTATCTCTAGTATTTTTAGAAATGATTTGTACGGTTCTATATCTATTATATTATCGTGGAAGGACCTGGGCGCCCACCACGATGTATCTGCCCAAGAGAACTCCCCTAACGAATTAAACCTCGCGGGGAGTCACGACCCTCAGTAATGAGGAAATACGACTCAAGAGAGAGATATCTATTATACGTAGGGTTTTGTGTAGTTTTTTAAGCTTTCTTGTAGCTGGGTAATTTAGAAATATATTTCTGACTCCATTTACCAAGGTTATGCAGTATTAGATTACCAAATTATGGTCAACTGGGTTCAAAGAGTAATAATTTTGATTGACCTGTAATATAGGTATTAGAGCCACCCTTAAAAAATGCGCATGTAAATTGCAATCTGAAGCAAAAAGGTATAGAATTTTACTTACTATTTTTTTTCTACTAACTTTCTATTTACTAAAATAATAAACTTATGTAAAAACTTTATTGTGTTATCACAATTTATAAATAGTGAAACAAAAGTTTACAACAGATTATCATTGATTTTAGTAATTTCAACAGTAGGTATAATCACCAGGAAAAGAACAAATAAAATAAATATTTATTCAATTTATTTGTTTTTTTTTTCTAGCATTTGCTAGAAGTAGCACCGCCATATTTTCTACACTTTTTGGTTTTTGGTCCAATCATACAATTTACAAGCTCAGTACAATTCTGTATATACATGTAGAGTATTGTATAGATATGTATACCGTAGCTTCATTTACCTTGGAGCGGCGGGAAGGGTTCAAACGTTATCCAAAGTTAGGGGCCAAATTAGACGGGAATAACGAAATCAAGGAGGCAGAGGTGCGAAATGGGATTTGAATGCGTCTTATTTAATTTGCGTTTTAATTTGAACGGCAAAACTCTCGGAGGAAAATATATACCTTCTAGGTGTTTGTAGGGCGATGAAAAAATATTTTAAACAGCGAGATTTTTAAGCGAGAGTGAATCGGTTAATTCTTCAAGGTCTTGGATAGAACGTACTCTTTCCATCCAAGACCAACTCAAACAAAACAAGAAAATTATGATCGCAATGATCGTTGGATTAATTGTGGTCAAGTGCAATCCAAATCTCGTTAATAAAACCGAAAAATGATAAAAGTCAGTAGTAAAGGATAGACTTTGAAATAACACACTACTAAACTAAGTATTCAAATATGTTTTATGATTGTATGATGGTATGATTGTATGATTACGCAATCGAGCCACCTATAACGACTTGTAAAAGTTCAGCTAAATTTATTTCTAAGCTAAATGTACCTAAAATTCTATTATCAAATTCCGCAGTAACTGGCAAATCTCATTTGTTTTTTTATCGGCTAAACTACACTCTGGCAACCCATGTTACTGGATTTATTCTCACAATATCCGCCCCTAGAATATATTCACATACATACTAAAGGGTTTATTGCAGTAAAAAAGGGTCGATTGTTTCCTGAAAACAGAGAAGATTATTTTTGCCTGTGAATGGTAGCAGCATCTATGCTGCTTATTATAAGTAGTTTAAATCATATAACATCACACTTTAACTATAGAGGTGAAAGCATATAATTGTGTGTGTGTTTGTTCTCACTTTACGATAAAACGGCTGAACGGATTTAAATAAAAATAAAATAAATAAATAAATATTTCAGGACATATCACACAGCGCCATCTAGCTCAATACTAAGCTTACGCTTGTATCATGGGTACTAGATAACGGATGTAATACTTATATACGTTTCTTATGTAAATACATACTTATTATTTGTTATTATACATACAAACGACCAGACAGACTCAAATTCATAAATACTTGTGTCATGCGGAAATCGAACCCGCAACCCCGAGATTAGAAGGCCAGAGCCACTACCATCTAAGCTAACAGGCCAGTAAAAACTGAAACTTAGTTTCAATTTTGTCCGACATCGACATATACATATGATGTACCTCGACCTTTGAGAAAATGACTTCTTTTTTCGTGGAGTTTAAAATGTGAAATACAATTTAACGTATCGTTTGTAGAAATTTGCGAGGATAACTTTTTATTAAGTACTTACTTATTCGAACTTTTGATCGTTATGGAATAGATGTTAGAAAAATTTTGAAGCTTTTAAAGTTAAGCTAAGTACACCATTTCAAATTAATATTACAGATTTTTTTTATTAAGAACAGCGGTTATTATACACAAAATCCTTTTATATAAAAACAAGACACTTTCGTTGTATCTCTATTAGATCAATAAGTTAATGGCTCGGCCCCGCTTTGTATGCTACCCGTCTGTCGGCCATTTTGTATCACATGACAACCATATCACATTGCCCTGTTACCTGCAAAGTGCTCTTGGATCATCCTCTTCGGCTTTTACTATCTTATTATATCTTCTAAGAAAACGGAAATAGAACTAGCTTCATGAAGCAAAATTTAAGCCTTCTTCTTTACCATATCTATACTTCTATACTAATATTATAAAGCTGAAGAGTTTGTTTGTTTGTTTGTATGTTTAAACGCGCTAATTACAGGAACTACTGGTGCGATTTATTTTTGTGTTGAATAGACCATTTATCGGGGAAGGCTTTAGGCTATATAACATCACGCTGCAACTAATAGGAGCGAAGAAACAATGGAAAATGTGGAAAAAACGGGGATAATTATCATCTTTGAGGGCTTCCGTTGCGAGCGCTGCGAAAATGGTTCAAGTCGTGGGTAACAGCTATAATTTATAAAGCTGATGAGGTTGATTGCAAAAATAAATATGATGCCTAAAATAACTATTCCACGCGGACGAAGTCGCGGGCACAGCTAGTCTATACATAGAATAAAGCTGAAGCGGGTCAAAAATCTGTACATAGATGATTTTAGAAAAGAAAAATGTTTGTTAGAAACACGTTTCAGCAGTTTCTAGATTTTTTGTCAGTTTGTCTGTTTATCTTTATCTCTCATAACGCAAAAACGGCTGAACGGATGTCATGATTTTTGGTATGAGGTCTGAGGTTGAGTGTCAAAGGCTACTTTTTATCTCAAAAATTGGCGAGCGAAGCCGCGGGCGTCCACTAGTTACATATCAATCAATCGTTATGTCAGAACGGAACTCTGCCGGCACCAGATTTGGTCACTCTCACACTTACTTTATACCTATATTTTACTTTAATTACATAAATATCTACGGCTTCCCTTTTCTACGTCAGTAGGTATGTAAGTTCATATAATAGTTACTAATTCCGGTGTTAACACTTATGAAATCTTCTGATATGGCTGAGTAATACGGTAAAGTACGCTTGAATTATACTTCATTCAGATATATTTTAGCTTCCATGAGATTTGGCAACCACTATACCTATGTTCTAAGAGAATATTGAAACGAACAAAGCATTAAACTACTTCATTTCAAGTTTCATGTCATGTTTTAGTTTAACATGAAATTTGTATCTCGTCTTTAGTTCGTATATTTACGTACTTACTCACACAATCACACCCATTAACAATCAATTTTAACCTGAAAAAGATACACGTAATGTCCTCGACAAGTTTTCCTTTATTATAACAATCTGATTCCAATTTTAACCCTAGAAAGAAACACCTACAGACGTCCATAAATAAACTGCGCTATTGAATTTCCCAGTCCTTTCTAATAAGATCAAGATATAAGGGGAGTCGTACGCGAAACTTTCCTTCTAGAAATAATTGAGACGACAAGCAGTAAATAATTAAGTTCGCCTCAGCAACTCCTTGTTTGCACACCTGAATGGAGTCAAGTCTGCTGTTAAAATGGCTGGAAATTGCTATTGGCTCACTATTGTTTTTGGGCCTCTGCTATAGTTCAGTGACTACAACAGATATCTAAATGCTTGAGATCTATATAAGTACATACATATACGTACATACTTGTTATTTAACAAGTCATCCGATAAATGCAATTGTGTAAAAAATTTAGAGCTTTTTTCCGATCAATTATGTGTAGGTATGCGCAATACCTATGACACTATATCAATGAAAACGTTATCAAAATTGTTATACATTAGACGCAACTTTTTTCTGAAAATTACCAATTTAAAAAGTGTATTATATGTTTTTAAGTTTTTGGTATGATTATGTATTTTGCAAAACAATATTAATCCTCAACCATCGAAACAGCAGACTTGGGCCCCAGAAATAAATCACTAGTCGGTAATTGGCAGAGTTGTGCCGTTTCTCGGCGCCATACACTTTGCCATGTTGATAAAGGGGCGGTTTTAATGCACTTATTAATCAAACTAGTGGACGCCCGCGGTTTCGCCCGCATAATTTCCGGATAAAAAGTAGCCTATGACACCTCCGGATCTCATACTACCTACGCACATACCAAAAATCATGGAGATACGTACAGCCGTCTTTACGTGGTGAGCGTTTAAATATACAGAGACACATATCGATACCTTAATTGGCAAACCAGCCAACTCCACTTAATACCAAATTTTTTTTTATGTGTGATTTGTATCGTAACGGTCACTAGCGTGAAGTTTTAAGTCTCTCCTGAAAAATTTACACAAATGGAGTTAGCTGGTTTGCCAATTAAGGTATCGATATGTAGAAACTGATAAATAGTAAAAAAAAACATCAATTGTGTTCTGTTATCACACAATTCTTAGTATCTACAAACATTTTTTTTTAAATGTCTTCGATGTTCAGATATTCGACATTCGACCCTCTTCAGCTTTATATGTACCTATAGATAGATAACTAATACTTTGACTACTACCTACTACTTAATACTTTTTTATGTGGGTATTTTTATACGAAATATAGATCCGCCTAACTACAACCTGTTTGATAAACATTCCAGTATGCTTATCTAAAACTAGCTTGTGCGCGCGACTTCGTCCGCGTGGAATAGTTATTAAGTACCATAAAAACGGTTCTAGTGAGTTAACCTTAAAAGATAGACATATACTGTTGCAGACATTTTGTTAGATCATTTCAAGAGAAATAATTCTTTCATACACATTTTTTTGATATCTTGACCCGTTTTCGCAGCGCACGCAACAGAAGCCCTCAAAGATGAATAATTTTCCCCGTTTTTTCCACATTTTCTATTGTTTCTTCGCTCCTATTAATTGAAGCGTGATGTTATATAGCCTATAGCCTTCCTCGATAAATGGTCTATTAAACACTAAAAGATATTTTCAATTCGCACCAGTAGTTCCTAAGATTAGCGCGTTCAAACAAACAAACAAACTCTTCAGCTTTATATTAGTATATAGTATAGATGTATCTATTTAAAGTTATCTTTTTTTGGCTAATTATTTTATTACTCGCTATTCTCAGCACATTTTTTTTGTTTAAGACAAAAACTGCACATCACAAGCAACTGTTTTCTTTTTTGCTTGGAAATTTTCGACTACATGGAAATGAATCGTGCCTCATTGCCGGTAATGGAATGATAAAAGCTTAAAAATTAAGCTGCTATAACACACTATCAGGTACATATGTACTTCAATATGTGACTTTAACGGTTTTTACTCACGTCTAATTTCGCGTATGTTGTTTACGCGTTTCGGGTGTGATGACACCTATCTTCAGAACGTACCTACCCACGTTTTGAAACCGCGGTTGCGCGCAGACCGCGCTCGCGGCTGTGAGCGGCGCTGTGTGGGTACCCACTTGCCTATATACTGTATATTTAAGCTAGCTATTTGTACCAAAAGATACCCTATCAAAATGTAGCATGAAATTTGTGTTGCCCTCGTTCGAATGTCCAAATAAATTAAGGTTGTTTATCAACTCAACTTTTTTGGTTCCGAGTAGGTATACCTATTTGTGAATGAATGAGATTTTTTATCTTGTAACGACAGATATTTCAGATTTATGGGCAAAATGGCTGTGATAAATGTGTCAATCTGTACAGGATATGACTAAGCGGACAATCTGGGTAAAAGGCGTCTGTTTTAACATACATACATTTATCTTGTTTCATACGGTATTCTGATATATTCTAGAAAAAAAAAATAGTATCTAAGCTATATTTGCTCAGACCTAGAGAACGACTTGTAGGAGTAGGTAATTTTAGTGTTGAAAGTTCTAGAGTTTTTCTTGCTAAAATAAAATGTTGTCATTATATATTCTTCTTAGTATTAATTACAAAAAAAAAGATCTAAAGAATTCAAAAAATATTTTATACATATTTTCATATAAAAGAGAACATATTCTATACAATTTCAGACTATATCCAGACGCTCCGTACATTACGTGAAGTAACTGATGTGCTATTGTACACAACACAATACAACGTCATTAACACCAACCTCCTTTGAGGATACCTTCGCGCTAACGTTTCCAGTGACCTGAAATACACAGCGATATTGGAAATAGTTTTTTGGTCGTCATAATGTATGTACTAATAATAAATATATACCTATAAGAAAGAACATAAACATAAGTAATTATAATAATAGTCATTCTGTATTGTGTTGTATAGATAGATATATCTACTCTCCTAATAATATTAGTTTCCACGGGAGAACCCTGGCTACTGCAACACAGGGAATCCTACAGCTGTAGTCAGGACACACAATGTAACTATTCTGTGCAGCCTAAATTAAATTGTATAAATGTAAATTGTTAATAGCAACATTGCATTATGACATACTGTAACATAATTAGAATACTGAAAAACTAGAGGTATATTGTGATTAAGGATAAATGTAATCGTTGTTCTTATATTTAGACTCATGTGTAAACCGGCTTTTAATGAACTATTTCATTTATTATAGTATTTTTTTCTGAATAAAATTATAGTTAAGTGCGTTAAAGAAACTTTGTGCAAGTGGGCTCTAGTATTCAGTTTACGTTTTTTTTTTGGTAGGCTCACGCTTGACTGCATGTACGAATACATATCAAATTTCATTTAAATGAGGTTACTGTTAAACATCGTTTTTACTGGGTTGCTCCACCTTAGACTACACTTATTGCTTACCATCAGGCAAGTTGTTGTCAATTGCAAACCGAAATAATAAAAAAAAAACAATTGAAATCTTTATCCCCATATACTTGAACATCAAAGGCATTTTCCTGATTCCAAAAACGCCTTGAATAAATATGTTTCCAGTTATCAAATCCAAGCAGTTTCCGTTCACATGACCGATTCGTACCGAAGCTACGTAACTAGATTCCACGCAATCTACGCGAGGCAGGGGGCAGCACCTCTGCACATCATAAAGTTTAAAATTTATCATTATCATATATGTGAAATTGATGACTAACCTGCCTTGACAAACTGGCCTTGTGTATTCCGCACATTATATTGTAAAGACGAATATTTGTAAGTTTGTTTTTCTCAATAGATTCAGATAAAATGTTGTATTGAGATAGTTTAGACCTTGGATTAACTCATATGCTACATTTAGTCCTGGATTAATGCTCGTGAGAGGTACTGTACGGCACTGTTAGTTAGCTTATTAAAATGAGTACCAATGTACCGTAAAGTAGCTTTCTTCATTACAATCATAATAATATAATTGCTTTAAAAATTTCTCATTATATCCCGCGATTAAAGCATATTATCGAGTTTTTAGAAACAAACCTTGTCATATAATTTCTGAGTAATATATTGTCAAAACTTAAATTCTTAAAGTTTTATATTGTCCAGTTTTATATTGTTATAAGTGTTGTATTGTTACTGGCTGGGTTTTTAACACTTTACAATAATTACTGGTCAAAACTTTTCAGTTCCGATTTCCTCCACATACAAAGTTATCCAGCCCGCGACTAGTGAGCTGATTGATTGGCGGTAGGGGGCGCTGAGTGCGAATTTGGCGATCAATCGAGTGATAAATTCGCGCAATTTATCGTGAAATTGCCCGATATGGGAGCGCTAACTTTTAATATCGATGCCACCGCCAGGTTTTGAAATTGCCATTTGCATAAAACTGAACAAATGAGTAACGAAAACATTGTTTTATACGCAACAAAATTACGTAGTATAAAAACGTATTGGGCGAGCCGCCCTTACTACTCGTACAAATATGCCCTTATTATATACTTTTCAATTTAATCAACTGATACATTTATTTAAAAACATAAAGTATAAGTGTTATTTAAATGTTCGTAAAAAAAGGTAATTTTTGTTCAAACCCGGCAAGCGTCAAAAGTCAGGATTTTTTACACTGCCGTTTCACCTGAAGCGATGACTGCACAAGCGAACATTGTGCTGTGGCTCAAGGTGGAAAAGCCTAGTAACGTGAAGTAACTCATTTCAATAGGTTTAAATCCCCCAAAACACGAGTCACGCTAACCAATGTGCAAATTCTTAGTGACTGAAATACCTAGTTATTAAATAAAAAGGAAAAAGGCAAGTTGTACAAAATGACTGCGACATCTACATCAAGCTTCGTGCGTAGGTTAAAAGCCTGCCCTAAACCATTACCCCAGATAACGATGTACACGTTACTTAGCGATATTTTATACAAACTTACGTCTGATAGTATATTAGGTAGGTATACAAATACATACATAGGTTTATTTTTACTAATTTTTGAAATTACGTAACCCATTTTTATTATTTTTTCATGATACTACATTTGCAGCTCTTATTGCGGTTTTGTAATAAAATAATATTTTTATGAAGTAGTCAAGTGCGAGTCGGACTGATTATAAAATTTCCGAGTTTTTGCGATATCACTGTCAATGCATGTATTGTATGTATTCTGGAGTCACGTGTGCGTTGACTATAATTTTATCTATTTTGGCTTCTAATCACGTCATAATACAAAGTTGCAAGGCCACGATATTTCACCCAAAAACGCTTTGCGCTTGGGAAGTTGCTTTTTCGCATGCAATTCCACGCCGTATTAACAAGAGAGCAAGGGCGAGCATCGCGCGCATAGCTCCGTCCGACGAGTCTTGTCCACACGCAAACAATTTTGCACAATTTGAGCAGTTTTGCAGACGTTTTTGACGAAATAAATTCATATAAAATCAGCAATTCAGAATATTCTATTTATGGCTTTTTACTCCTCTGAATAATAACATTATCTTTTAGATATAATTGAATTGGTTTAAATTTCTGTACTAATTTTGAAAAAAAAGGTGAAAAATATATCAAAACAACTATTTTTCAAAAAATAAAACTATCGAACGAAGTATACGTAATCGTGTTTTGGCGTTTTTTATTGTCTTAACACTGAATCAAACTTATATAAACTGAAAAAAATTTGCTCTATTTTATATACTTCTATTTTATTTGATTTTTATGAAATGTCGATTTCACATAGCACCCCGCGTTAACTTGCATGCCGTAAAAATATCGTTTTTGATCACGGGTTCACAAAACTTTTGTATATAACGGCTGTTTTTTTACGGATTTCCTAAAGTAGTTAGACATAGTTGCTATTTTACGTACTTACTGTTAAATAAAGTTTCAAAAATTTTGCATTACGTACCAGTAATTATATTATTTCATCATCATCATCATCATGTCAGCCCGTGTTAACCCACTGCTGAGTATAGGCCTCTTCTCCAACATGCCACATAGAACGGTCGTTAGCCTGTCTGATCCATCTCCTACCAACTTGCTTAGAAATTTCATCGGGTCTTTAACACTGTAAATACATTTTAATTCACATTGTCATTAGTCATCCTAATTACGAGTATACATGACACTTACAATTTCTAATTGTGGAGGTTTTTGAAGAATATAAATGCATAATAATGATGTTGCATAAATGTATGCCTTACAGTGGGGTTCCTTACTTACTGAAATAATTATACACCTTTGTTATTTGATAACTGGTGCAGTATGAGTAATTATTTTTAACTAGTGGACGTTCGCGGCTTGGCTCGCATTATTTCATAATAAAAAGTAACATATGACACTGCTAAGACCTTATACTACCTACATACCAAAAAATCATGACGATCCGTTTAGCCGTTTTTACGTTAAGAGCGGTTAAATAAAAAGACAAACAAAGACACGGATAAACGGCTGTAACGTGTTTTATTAACGATTTAAAGTATACCCAGTACAGATGTGAGACCCTCTTCAGCTTTATTATTATAGAAGATGTATGGGATTGCAAGAGTCAATCCCATACATCTTCATGTTTTTTTCTATTCTATTGATATTAGTATTTTTTAGCTCAGTAAGTACGTTAACGAAAATTGCCTCACGTTTAAGAGGAAAGACGACGTTGAGATACCAGAACAGAACGTGGTATCCTAGTGCCGAACCTATTACATACTCGGTTAACAACTAGGTATATACCTAGTCAGGTCATAAATTCTGTCACATGTTTAATATAAAATAATTGAAACAACTTTATTCTATATGTAACCATTTATATACCAAAATGAACTTAACAAAACATAGATTCTTATGACAATAAAGTTTATTCAAAATGACGTCCGTGATTTTGAATACAGGCCTTCAATCTGCGCGGCCAGTCGACTATCGCTGCACGAACGAGGTCCATGTCAATATCGGCGGCTGCCTTAATCAAGGATGTCTTGAGTGACTCCAAATTGGGATGAGGCTTTGAGCACGCTTTTTCCTCCAAGTGTTGCCATATCTTGTAATCTAACGGATTCAAATCTGGACTGGAGGAGGGCCAGTCTTCGTGCCGGATGAAGTCGATTTCACGCGCCGCCAGCCAGTCTTGTGTGCTCTTCGCTCTATGAGCTGGCGCCGAATCTTGTTGGAATACCCAGTGCTTGTTATTGAACATGATATGAGAAACAGGTTCCACAAGGTTCGTCAGGACTGTATTTTGATACACAACTGCATTCGTTTTTACACCTTTCTCACAAAAATGTACCTCTGTTAAGCCCCAATAAGAAACTCCCAACCATACCATGAGCGAGGATGGAAAATGACCTCGTTGGCCACGCGGAATACGTTTGCTCGCTTCTTCACTACTGTGTGCGTACACCTTATCGTTTTGTTAGTTGTAGCTCTCTTCTACGGTAAAAATTTTTTCATCCGAAAAAAGAATTTCCTGATATTTTTTTCCCGCGTACCGCTTCAACAAAGCGCGGCATCTCTTCAGTCTCAGGTCCATTAGACGAGCATTCAAACGATGTCCTGTTTTTCTTCGATATGCCCGAAGCCCTAAGTCTTCATTTAACACCCTTTTCACCGTGGTTCTGCTTAACCCCATCTGAAGGGCCAACAGTTTCTGCTTACGTTTGGGATTTCTTTGAATTCGCGCCTTCACAGCTTTTATCACTGCTGGAGTCCTAACAGACCGAGGGCGACCACTTCTTGACCTATCATCTACACTAGAGTCTTCATTGTATCGTTTGATGGTACGATAAACGAATCTTTTGGTTATATTCAAACTTTTCAGTATGTCAAAAATTTGAATTGGCGCGTAACCGCAACGATGCAATGCTATAACTGCAACACGGTCTTCTTTAAGCGTCCACTCCATATTTAAAAATGAGTAAAATTCTAAAAAGTTTACATTTTTATTTTCATGAACAATTCGAAATTCGAATTCAATAAACTTTTTTGTGAACAGCATTCTAAAAGAAAAGTTTTTACTGTGTGACAATACTTATGACCTGACTAAAACCATTGTATAAATATAACTAACCAGATTTATATAACCAGGGTGAAGCCGCGGTATTTTAATGTTTCCTCGTCATGAAGTTAGCAGAAGCTAGTGACAACTGCGATTTAAATTTCCAATTTGGCAATGCTGATTAGTTTTTTTAAATTTATAGGCATATTAATGTAACGAAACAATGGTGTATTAATATTCACCTACATCATGAGTTACACTAAATTAAGTAATTAATTGTTTTAATGGACATTGACATTGTATAAATTCCAGTTTTTGTAAGCGGTCCAAAAAGTTGGAAAGTGCTGTATTCCAAGAATAACAGCGGTGTGGGAAGGAAGAAATTGCTCAAATATCATTAACCGAAAAAATATTATCAATATTAGTTTTATTTAATCATCATCCATATTTAGCCAAACAAAAATGGCGCCTAATATAAAACACGATCCTGTAGCAGAAATAGAAGACGACGGTTTGACGAAGCTAGTGGCGCCACAAGCAGGACCGCGGCAGTACCAGATGACATGGAGTAGAGTCGTTATGTGGATTTATCTACACATAGCGGCGTTGTATGGACTGTATCTAATGCGATACACATCTTCCTGGTCCACAATAGTATTTAGTAAGTATATATATAATCTGAATGATTATAAGTAGTAATAGTAAGTATATATATTATATAATGATGTTTGACATGATTTTAATAACAAAAGTTTACATTATTTTATTAACCGAAGTAGACATTGTACCTTCTAAAATTTTATTAAAGCTAAATGTAATAAATTCAATTTAACAAGGTATTGTAAATTTGTGTAGCATGTTCTATGATATTAGTACTTATATATGTATGTTACAACTTTACAGTATCAATAAAGATTCTTTATCTTATCTTTTTATGCCGGCTGTTTGTCATAGAACGACAAGCCATGTCAGAGCCCCCTAGGGCGGTTGTAAAACTCTGATACCAGAGTTGGCCACTTTCATAAGTTCTGATACTTAATAGTAAATTTAGTGCAAATAAATTGAACAACTACTACAAGTGGTGCCGTCATATTTGCTTCACTTTTTGGTTGGTATAAGATATGTTTCATCAAATATATTTTTCTAGATTGCTGTACCTTCTACCTGAGCGCGGTGGCAATATGCGCGGGGACACACCGTCTGTGGTCGCATCGCTCGTACAAAGCTACAACACCTCTGCAGATATTCTTAATGCTTTGTCACTGCTTGACGTACCAACACTCGATCTTCCTCTGGGTTAAAGATCATAGGTATGTATATTAATTAATAGTTAAGATAATTAACAAAACATTGAACTATCACAATATACTAATTATTTAATCCTTAAACTATCAACATATGATATTGGTGGCTGACATAATACATAGATTTATTTTGCCACATGAATTTCAAACTAGTGTTCACATTATGCGTCAGTTGATTATGGTGCGAGCGAGATGTACGATTGTGCGTGTGTGAGTGACTGCCTACATTGCTTGCCTACACTGTTTGTTGTCATACCACATGAATTTGTAAACTAATTGAGGGTAGTTCAATATAAAAAAAAAATATTGTTTATGTAACCTAGCTCATAAGACGTAATTATATTTAAATTAGAAACATACTGAGAGATGACTCTGGCCTCGTTACACAGCCTAACGGCTACCACGAGGTTAGAGGACTCGAAACATTTTGTGTCAAAATTTCTTTGACAAATAAATAATTTTGTATTTGTATTTATTTATGATCATTAATGGATTGTTGCAATATATTGGCTGATGGCTCTGTTTTCCATTCATTTCAGATGTTTTGCAATGTTATTTATGACAGACGGTATCGGAAAGTACTCTACCACCAAAAAAACTTTATAAAACATACGTAATCTGTATTGTACAAGATATATAACATTTTAAAAATGATAGGATGCTTCCACCTATTGTTTCCAGACTGCACCACCGCTACAGCGACACGGATGGCGACCCTTACAACGCGTCGCGCGGGTTCCTCTACTCGCACATCGGCTGGACGGTGGTGGACAGGCACCCTGAAGTACGCAAGCGAGGCCGCCTCGTCGACTTGGCAGATATATATGCCAACCCCGTAGTCATGTTCCAGAAGAGGTCAGTTATTAATGTTTTTTTTACGTGGGATAAGTTTACGTTTGACTACAGCCTGCCTGTTGGTAAGCATTGCTGCAGCCTAGGATGTAACACACTTACCTAGAAGATACCTATTAACTCTAGATTTGAAGACCCCTGGATTGTAGTTCGCAGGAAAAACAGCTTCTGGTAGTGTTCCAAAGCTTTGCAAAGTTTTTTTTGCTTTTGAATGTCTGTAATTTAAAGGTTTGAAGCTAACCAAGCCACTTTTCGCTGAAATTAATCGCTCTACCTAGTTATACTGTGTATGTATACACGGTAGTGTTCAGTCTCTCTTTGTTGCACGTGGAATAAGAAAGTATATATAAGGCTTGAGTGTTATTATATTTCTTTATCAGGTACCGAGAATGGATGAACCCGATCCTCGCCTTTATTCTACCGACATTGATCCCCATCTACTTCTGGAACGAGAGTGTTTCAGTCGCCTTCCACCTCAACATACTTCGAGTTATACTGGCAATTAATGGCACGTTTTCAATTAACAGCTTCGCACACATGTTCGGAACCCGACCTTACGATAAGAACATTGCACCGACACAGAATATCCTAACAAATTTACTGACTTTCGGCGAAGGCTTCCACAACTACCACCACACCTTCCCCTATGATTATAAAGCAGGGGAATTTGGCCAGTATCTGAACTTCTCCGCGAGTTTCATAGCGTTTTGTGCGAAGCTCGGTTTGGCGTATGATTTGAAGGAAGTGTCTAAGGAGGTATTAGAACAACGCATGGCTAGAACTGGAGATGGAAACGAAGATAAATATGGTCTAAGTTTTGTCGGAGATATCATTTCACCACCTAAAGATTGATGGATCGTTAAAATAGGTACATTTAAATATTCTATCCCAGGTATTCTCAACTTGCAAGATGTGTCCGCTTTAATAACATTTTAATTTGAAGAAAAATTCCCCATAAGCTAGTTATACATTTTAAACAAGTACTGATTAATCAATGACCTCTTATAAAATTACTTTAAACTTGTTTTCTTTTATCACCTGATAAAATAAAAGTTACTTACATATAAGAGATAGATAAGACCTAACCTGACCTGAGATATAACCTCGTATATTATATTATTCTATGGATATCACTATAGCTGCTATAGTTGGATTTGTTGACTATCATATACAGATATCAAAGCGGAAATAAAAACTTCAGCATACAATGTACAAAGCAATCAAAAGAGAAAATCAAAACCGTACATTTTATTTCAGCTTTGAATCATGCAATAAAACAGTTTATAAAGTAGATTCATTGAGTGGCTTGGATTTCTAGGGCATAATTATAAATCATAAAAAAATCTAATGTAATTAGCGGTCCTATTATGTACATCATAATCTAATGTTAATATTGCATAGTTTTAAGTAAAAGACGAATTGTATCATAATCTATGAGAGACGTGTTTTCTTATACCTACATCAGACAATCTCAAGAAGAAAGTAATAATCCTTTCTAAACAAAAACATAATAGTATACATTCGTTCTATTCTCTTGTTCCAACGAAAAGCAGTCAAAAATATAACAATAACCACTCTCCGTAAAAGTTATCATAATGTTTTCCGTTATTACAGCTTTTATTACCCACTTTTTACGATGAACACTAAGCACCTCGACCGAGCTGCTTTTTTCATTTAAATCGGGACAATTTTCTGACAAAGAAAAGTATTCTATGTACAGAATGAAAGAACATACTTTTTGAAGGCGGAGGTAAATAAAATGCCTTCAAATCTGCCTTAAATGGATAACTTGGGTGAGCTCATTCTCATTTATGTATTTTCAGGAAAATATTAGCTTAATTTTTTAGATGAAAATGTCGGAAAATACGTG
This sequence comes from Macaria liturata, assembly GCA_964023185.1. Lineage (NCBI taxonomy): Eukaryota > Metazoa > Arthropoda > Insecta > Lepidoptera > Geometridae > Macaria > Macaria liturata. The sequence goes on from OZ026828.1 coordinate 10,487,038, forward strand.
TGAAATATGTTCGGATCTCGGTTAAAATATATAACGCTTAGGCGTTGCCTTATATAGCCTCGAATTTAATTTTACTATCATAATTTGTTACTGCAAACCACAATATTGTATTGTTTATTTTTTTATAGTGTTATCATTTATCCATATTAGACGTAGGTCTCTGTTTATTTTCAATTTATTGCATGGATTTCAACAACGACTTTTATGTAGGTACCTATCTTTTTATTAGTGAGGGTAATGTTGAAGCTCGGTTTTTACTGCATTCTTCAAATCGTTACCACATAGTATTTTATCTAATGCTGTAATAGAAGCACTCAACAAATTTTATAGTATACTAAAAATATCTATGTCAGAATAATTGTACTTTAAAGTGAATTTTAAATCAAAATTGCTTATCTACTCTACTTTTAAGAATCTAATGTTCTGGCATTTAGAATGCAACTAAAATTTTATAATAATGGTACACATTAGACGTTTCACTAAAATTAAAATGTGGAACCAAATACGTTTGACCTGAATTTGGTTCGTCGACCCGGTGGCAACAGATTTGGCTGACCACATTCTGGACGAAGTTAGGAATTACATTTTAGGGTAAAATTTGCAAAAAAAATGATAAATTTTTATAACCATTAATTCTTTGGGACTTATTCGAACGTACATACGTAATTTTTAGTATCGTTTGTTTATAGTACAAAAATATTATTTATTTAATTTAAAGTTACATAATGTCTGGACGTTTTCTTGGGTCAAATAACACCGTCAAGCAACGTTAAAGCATGTCAAAGGCGCTTTAGGCAGCTACAAAACTCTCAACAACGTTTGCTACAGTAAAAAGAACTTACTTTAAAATCAAAAAGAAACAAATCGTAAAAAAATTACAATCTGTGGACTTATTTAACTTTATATTATTAGTTATATATATTTATTGGGAAGGAAAATAAAATGTAAGAAATAAACAAAAAAAAAAAACTTTTTTTTTATTACTAGTAATGGGTTGACCGTAATTCGCCTGATGGTAAGCAAACATTACGGTCTAGGATGAAGCGTGCTTACCCAGTAAGAACCTATTCACTCTCGCTTTGAAGACATAAGTTTATTCTCTAGTCTAGTTCCTTTCCTACTAGGGGTACCTAGTTTAAGTCCTAACTGACGGCCCATATTGGCCGCGCAACATCTTGAACTATAAAGTGACCAAATGAGAACACTCGTAAAAATAAATGTGGACTGTTGTATACTCAAATAAATGCTTTAGAATTAAGTAGCTGAAATCATAAGTATAATAAAAGTTTATTTTTATGTGCTAAAACTAGAACATATTTTTGAGAACTTCATGATAATATGCGTAAATTTTACTTTAATTAGTAAGGGTTTCAACAGCAAACGTCGCGATTTCTACCTATCTATCTACGTATTCTACACATACAATAAAGCTGAAGAGGGTCCAAAGTCTAAACATTGAAGATTTAAAAAATATTGTTTGAGGATACTTCAAATTAATAGCAGAACACGTTCCAAGACAAGATTTCTGGAATTTGTTGCAACGTATTCTGCTTGAAGTATCTCCAAATAATTTATTTTTTACATATCGATTACGTTCAGACTTCCTCTTCAGCTTTATTATTTTATATAGATGTTCTCTGGCTAGAAGCTCGCGGCGCTTCAGGCGAGCTAACCAACTCAGTCGCTAATAAATTTAGCTGCAATCACAGAAACTGGGTTACATTTTCGAGTGAATTGTGGGTAACTTAATGGGTAACTGGTTAATATAATGCTGCCGCGCTGCCGTGCATGCGGATGTCTTGGATGGAGTTATGCACAGAGTAATATAACATACCAGGACTAGAGAGCCCTCTGGTGTCTTTTTAATGCAAATCAAATTGAAGCGCTCTAAGGAAATCTGAACTAAGAACAATAGACTACATTATATTTTGTTCCTCTTTGTATACCTACGTCTTTGTCTTTGTTTGTTTTCCTGCCTTCTTGTACGTGCGTGACGTCACAGCCAGCCCCAACGGAAGACCAGCGCTGGTTGCTTCCACACAACCAGCATTATGCTGAGTTGGGGCTGTGTTGTGGTAGATTTTTATGTTTGTTTATTATGTTTTTACTCCTGTGTGTTCTTCTGTTAAATCTGTTACAATAAATGTTTTCTTTCTTTCTTTCTTTCTATATGTACGTACCTATTGTAGGCAATAACATGAATAATGTTAATGCGTATGTATAATAATAAATACCTACCTACACCTTGCTCTATACTCGCAGAATGTTATTTGCATTTTTTAAATATTTATGCCTGTTGAATTAATTTTGCACCGACATTTTGATTGTATTGTCACCATCATATTATATTCTATGTAGTTCTAACGTATAGTTATAAAGATAACCTACAAAAAAGACATTTCTTTAACATAGGTAAGCTTTATCGCGTTGCGCGATTTCCATGCGACCTTGATTTATAATTATAAACGTAGCAAACGGATGGTTCCAAATTAGTTTTAATTATTAGGTAACCATTCGTTTGGATTAATTAATTATATCAGTTCTAATATGTATTTGAACCTACAACGCCAAAATTAAATATGTATGAACTGATTATAATTATATTAATCCTAATTAGAATATAGAATGAACATTACTTATTATTCATTAGTAGACCTTTACTATAAATATACAAATTTATTCCTATTCAATATTAGCAAATAGTATTTCTGAAGCGAAAACTGTGCTAGTAAATGTTAAATTAGATTCGTTATAACGAATAACGGCGGGTAACGGGCCCGCAAGCTGAGGGAAATGGCGGTAACATATTGGCAAATGTAATTTGAATACCACCTAGCTTACACGGATATTGGTATATAATATATACCACCTAGCTTACACGGATATTGGTATATATGTATTCTGTTTGGAATATATATATCTACTTTTATCTGTATGAAATTGTATGTAAAAGCGTTTAAGGGCTATATTACTAACATTATTACACAACAAATATTCAATATCCTCAGTTCCTGTTTTATGGTTTTTCTTATACCTATGGAAAAAGTTGAAGATACATATTTAATATGTATATCTATTTATTTTATAGCTTATAGTCACCCTTAAAATTAACAGATCCAACACCAAACAAAAAGTCATAAAAACCCACATCAACGACTGTTACTTGATCAGAAATTCTATTTATTGTTTTTTTTAGTAGTAGTTTTGAACACGAGTGAAAAAACAAAACATCTATCGACTTTGTTAATGCACGTTTAAAAAGTACCGATGGTTGTAAAACAGCTAAAAACGGCTTCCTTCGGTCAAAGAGTAGATCATAAAAGTCCGGTCCTGCTAATTTGCTGAAAACCGACGCCGATAAAACAAAACGGCGGCCGACAAAGGAGTCTCGTAAACTTTGACACGTAATCATCGTCACGGCGGAGGTTTTACTCGTTTTGTGCCGACACTGCTTACAAGGTTGGAGACTTTTTGTGAGTACGATACGATAATAGATATTGTAGTAAAGTACGTGTGATGTGAGGGTAATACAAAGTCGATTTCGGAATAAATATATCTTTCGAAATGGCTGTGTCGCACCATAAGTTCGTAAGGGAGCCGTCAACTTAGTATCGCGAGTTCTCTATCAGAATGCCCTACTTCCGGTTACACTAAAATAATTTAACAAAGTGGGGGTAGAATGAGCATACGCTCGCTTGGTGTGAATCCACTTTTAGGAGAGTATGTTTTATCTTAGTTACTGGGAAAGTCGAAAAGATAACGAAGCCGTGGTCTAAACGTCACGTTCGTTTGACTAAAACCGCACCACATTCGACAGATTGTACAACGTTTCTCGGAGGACATAGATTTTTGAAAATATGGCAGTAAGTACTTATCTTAGTCAGTGGACTAATTAAATTAATTAAATAAAATAATAATTCGGAATTATATCTGAATCGTCTCGACTCCTAAAAGACATCGTCTGAGCGTAGGAGCGCAGCGCCGGTCGGGCGTGAGTGACACCAGTAATTATGCTGCCGTCACGGACCGGGCCCGTCACGGGGCCGGCGCGGGACCGCCTCGGACCCGGACAAAACTTTTAATTGAACCGATGAAACTGTTTTAGCCCTCCCGTCATTTAAGGGGTTAGCACTGGTTACAGCTTAGAATGGTCGGGCGATGTGGTGACGTATCGATTTGCAATATTGGAATTGTTTACTCAAATAGACAAGAAAGCAAGTGTGTGTTGTGGAAGTGTCTGCTTTACATTCTGACAAACTCAGGTTTCTAATCACCTGCACCAAAAACTTGTTTCTTTTTTAAGTTATGTGTGAGTTTGCACTCGATTAAAGGTAAAGGGAAACATCTAAGGAAACCGACATGTTTGAGAACCACGAAATGCAAGAACATGTGTCTTCCGTGGAAGTTGTTTTTTGTTTTTTTTTTGTATACATATTTTATATTTATAGCAGTCATTTATAAATGAAAAGACAATCCATGAAACACACGTATTTGATAACTCAGTATCTTGCAGTGATCTTATAATGCGAATACATATTGTATAATAACAACAAAGAATTATTCATTGAATCAAATCTTAGTTCGAAAAGCGATTCATCAATTGTAGTGTCCATGCTACAGCCACATTTCTAACAAGACCGGCATTTTTATGATCTCGACAAAATGGAATATGCTCGACCTCCGTCTCCGTCTAATCGCTTTTGTTCCGAGATTTGTTTTTCAAAGGAGCTTACGTTGTTTTGACAAACTTTTGTGAATTGATTTGAAGACCTCTCCTTCCCTCTTTTTGCTTGGTCGGATCAAGGAGCTAAAGTTTTCATTCAGCAAAGTTTTGTCAAAAATGTTGAATTATAAAAGCCAATGAAATTTATGCGCGAGGAACTCAGGCGGATATTAAATTAGTCGTCGTTTATGGGAAAATAAGTATTTATTTTTTGTTTCATGTGTTTTCGAACTGTGGACATTGTAATGAAATGAAATTGTATATGTATAAGAGAAATTAAATAAAGTGTTTGTATTTATTAGATAATATTGTTCAAGTTGTTTGCTCTTTCAGGAGTTTGGATGGATGTCTACCATGTTAACCCTTTGATCATAGTGCATACGAGTACAAATTAATGTTTACACTTCTTTATACTTTATGAAATACACTTTTAAAATGAAATATACTTTTCGACACCAACCTCTTTACAATTTCGTCCACATCAACCTCATCACTCAAAAATAGTGCGCATCGTAAAATATGTTATATTTTAGCAATTTCGTAAAGCATCAAACATGGGAGCAACAATGTCACGTCGTTTATGAAATAGCGACGTGAACTATTCCGGGGGCAACAAGCTGACGTAAACTTTACAGAATATTTCACATCTATCCATCAGGTCGGGCATAACAGAAATTATGGGAGCTGACCCAAAATATTGTTTTTTTTACATGAGTTAGGCTCACGCTTGACTACAACTTGCATGATGTACGCAACGTTGTAATCTACGATCTTGCAAGCTTACCTAGAAGAAACCGGTTTACTATTCTGATGGGAACTTCGGAAATCTTCAGCGAGAAATGTTGAGAGAAATTCAATAAGACATATATATCAACCCAGATGTTTTAAAAATGATGAGTGAATTCGTTTGATCTACGTAAATTTTAGACTAACATTTAGCCTATATAATCTAAGAAATGTGCAGTTATGTATATAACCAGCGGTGTTCCACTTTGGATTTTTGGATTCCTAAACCAAGCATATGTTTCTGGTTAACAACAGCAACATCTATTCCAGAATGTACCTATATATATTATTACTCATACAATACGACTGCAGTACTTCCCCAGAGACATATTACATACTCGACAACTCCGCTTTGTTGAAACTTTAACCAATTTTGCAGAATGCTCTTTTCATCATATCTCTCTCTTGCGCTAAACGTTTTGGATCCTGTCCAGGAGTAAGGATAAATTGAATGTTTTTATTGTATTTCAACTGCTGCTATTGCACTTTTCAGAAGTTTTAATCTATTTCGCACTGGTATGAGCTGATTTATCTGATTTCTTGAACAAGAACTTACAGAATCACAGTTTTTATCTTCTTATTGAAAGCCTTTACTTTGAATAGACAAGCGTGATAATTTAGTTTTATTTTCTTCTTTACTTATTCTTGAAAATCACCATTGCAACATTTGCCAAGTCATATTAGAAAATACCTGAATAGCGGCGCTCAGGATGGTATGGTAGCTACCATTAAACTTTGGTAAAAAGTATCCTAAATGTAACTTAAATGTCTTTTCAATCTGCATACCAAACTTGTCACCAACAACATCATACTTTGAGTATTTAAGAGAGTAAAAAAAACTTACAAACCTTCAACCAATAATTTTTATAATAGCCTGATTGGTATAAGAATTTAAATTATAAATCTTAGTTATAAACAACGGGGGTATAAATTTATTGTTTGCCACTTTATTCGGAAGAAATAACTAGTATCATGTCCAAGCCGCATAGTTGATTATCTCATCCACTTCCCATCTCACTCACGTGCCGACAATAATCTTTGATTAATACAAACCCGTTTTATCTAAATAGCCTCGTGTCAGGACTCGGGGACTTAGCACGTACTCGTATTGTGGTTTTCATAAACATATTTCTTTAAAGTTTATCGAAATTTGTTGACAGACTTAATTTGATGTCATATCAACACAAATAATAACAAACTATTTGTAAGATAATTAAAGAAACCATTTGAAACCATATTATTTTAACGAAATTTGTTTAAATCCTTATGTAGTGTCTATATCATTCCATTATATGAAAAGCAAAAGTGAGATCAATGGATATTTATATATGTTTTTCATTCACACAGCTACCGAGCTACAAATCAGCAAGTATTTCAACATGGAGTTAGTATCAGTTCTCAAAAGTGACACAAGCTTTATATCCCGACACAACAAAGGCAAAGCCGCGGGCATACACTACTTACAAATGTTTTTTCTCTATAAGAATAGCTATAATGTAGATTCATATGTACCTACTTACATGATACGATAAAGACTGATAGAGGAAAATGCGTACGTATCTCCCGTAGGTATTTGCCTTCCTTATCTCTGACAAAGTTTTGCGGCATCTTTGTTATCCTGTTTGGACTTGCATAGTTTCTATAAATAGCTCTTTGTGTGACTGGGCTCTCTATTCTAAGGAACTTACCATACTTTTCTGCCACGTCACACTTTGTTTGATGGTAAGAAAATATCTGCTCAAGTTTATTTGAAATTATGTAAAAACAAACCACAATCCGAATCTTGTAAAATTCGTCACGGTGTTTGTCTGATAAAGCTTTGGACGGCTCAAAACTGCCAGATAAAAAATCTACGCCCAATTCATAGTTTTCTGCCTAAATCTACTACATCTGGGATGGATTTTCAAATAATTTTGGTACTGCATAAAAAATATTAGGCCAATTAAAGTCATTTCTTAGTATATTGTGATAACAATAAGAAATACGCACGACACAAATATCTCATAAGAAATGTTTTGTACAAGCACTATAATAATTCTTCAATAAATTTGTGTATTATTTATTGAACAAATCCCCATTTTAATACAAACTCGAACACGAAGCAACATTAGTACGTACAATAGTTCGTGGTGAGCAAGCAGCGAGCCTGATTAGCAGATATTTGTGCAGATAATGCACGGAGCGGTGGGAGCGCGGAAATTGCCAATTAATGTGCGCCGGGAACATCTTGCAAGTCAGAGGTACAAGGGGAGCAAAATTCTTATATTTCGAGTCAGTGATTTACAGTCCCTGATTTACACACTCCTTCTTATCGAGTCTTTCTACTATTTATTGAGGTTCGTGACTCCTCTTCAGACTTATTTCATTGAGGTTAAGTTCTCTTGGATAAATACACCGTGGTGGGTGACCAGATCCTTTCACGGTAGAAATTCTCGAATTTTCAAATTTTGTGATCCTCATGTAAATATTCACATGATGTTTTCCTTCACTGAGCAAGTGCAAATTCATACATAACTTGTACAACAAGACTGTTTCGAATCAGGGCGCGTAAGAATGTTAAATGTTTTCATAACCGAGCCACACTCGCTCTCTGGTTGATCTATTATGATCGCTTACTGTAATATGAATTATGGTCAAGTTAAGCAAAAATAGTTGTTTTTCTATTGACTATTTTGACTGGCCTGTTAGCGTAGTGGGTAGTGGCTCGGCTTTCTAATCTAGGGGAGCGTTCCCGCATGACACAAGTAAATATGAATTTTAAAATTTATAAATACTTTTGATGAATCTGGTCGTTTCTATGTACATATAATATGTATATTGTATATATTTACAACAAAAAAAGTATACAAGTATTATATCCGTTATCTAGTACCCATGACACAAGCGTTTGCTTAGTGTGGGTCTAGATGACGCTGAGTGCTATGCCCAGGAAAACTTAAAAATTAAAAAAATACATAATTAACAGTCACCCGGTAAGCCCCAGCGTTACACGTGATTGGTCCGGGCCGGATAAGGGCGACACACACTACGCTAGATAGCAGCTTGCTCGCCGACCGACTGCAGCCGGTCGTGTACTAACTTGGTGTGTTCAGCGCTGAAAATATAATATCAGACTGAACTAGAAAGAAATATCTAAAAATTCACAAGGTGCGTTTTCATATAAATGAACGAACATTCAAAATAAATTCAGAAAGACACTAGCCAGATTTCAATCAATCAAGAAGGTTAGGATAGGACGCATTAATCATCATACGACAAAAACTAGATAAAGTAATATTTAAAACTAGTGGACGCCCGTGGCTTCACTTGCATTATTTCAGTGAAAAAAGTAGCCTATGACACTCCAAAGACCTCATATTACCTACATACCAAAAATCACGATGATCGGTTTAGCCGTTATTGCGTTATGAGCTTTTAAATAAATAGACAAACAGAGACACAGCTCAACAGAAAAATTATAAAAACCTGCTGAATCGTGTTTTATCATAGATTTAAAATATACCCAAACCTTTTTTTTATATATCTTCAATGTTTAGACTTTCGACCCTCTTCAGCTTTATTATACCTATATGTATAAATACAGATCTAATGTACTCTGTGATATGAACTATCCTTACTGTGCCGGACTTTACAGGATTCTAAGAAACATCTCTTCAGTTATTCTCAGTACAAGGCGGCTTCTTGGTATTTGTGGGGTTATTTCTCATTAAGGAGTTTACGTGGATTTTGAATATTTAACTGCACTCCGGGGAAGTAATGAAATTTGAATTAGGTTAACGTGATGTTCATCAAAGTTGTTAGATTAACATTTCTTGTTATTTTGATTAGGTATTTAAATGCGTAATCATCAGATTAGGCATTTTTGCATAACGTTTGTAGGACGCATTTATTGTTAAAATTATATAGTTATTGGCCCTTAGGGCTTGATAAACTCTCGACACCAGAGTTGGCCACTCTCACACGATAAGAAGAAGAAGAAGATAGTTCAAATACTAAAAGTGTTTATGACAATTTTTTGAGCATACCTTAATCAACAAGGAATTAATTGACCTATGTTTTGTCTCTTTACTGACGTAAATAGTTTGGAAAGTGATTGAAAGAACATTAAATACTAATAAATTAGATCCATGTCAGAAGCCCATAGGGCGGCTTGATTAACTCTCGACACCAGAGTTGGCCACTCTCATTCGATGAGAAGGAAATGTTACCAGTCTATTTACTAGAGATTAGTGAAATAATGTAATGATTATCAACATACAAAATTCTCCAGTTAAACAATGAAATCCTAAAGTTTTCTAACTTTAAAGTTTGTTCGAATATTTAGCAGCTTTGAAAACAATCTATTATCCAAATCAGACTGTCTTCAACAAAGCAGTCGGTTAAATCTCAACATATTTGTTTGCTTTACCTTTGTCAGGGTACGATTTATTCCATTCCTTTCCATTCCTCCGCTCCCTGAATACATTATTCGTTATTTGTAAATAATGATTTGGCCATTGTTCTGTCCCGGGGGACGCGGGTCGTGACTGGTTTAGTCTTCGGTTAGAAACAAGCTTGCTTTGAATTTGCCGGAAGTACGAGTATGATGTAGGTATGTTTTCGTTTGACATTGGCCTCAATTCTGAGAATATTATTCTAACCACACACATGGCCGGTTCTAAAACACTGACACCAGAGATGGCCAGTCCCATACGAACTTACTTACTACACCTTTCTTTCAAAAAGAAAGGTGTAGTAAGTAAGTTCGTATGTAATTACTCTAAATAAAACAAAATACATGTGTCCGTAATTAATATAAAGACAATACTGACTGGTTCTTTGACCGATTAAGTCTACGTTTCTCATAAATAAACTATATGTAAGTTATTAAACCATATTTAGAGCTCTTAAGGTCTAACCAAACACTCTCACACCAAAATTGCTGCATATACAAATGAAGGGTAAGATTTTACTTATGTAATGAAGCCGTTTGTTACTTTTATGCCGTTTTCTTACGTATTCCAAATCTTCCAATCTGGCGATTTATATATTTCTACATGTTGATAAGCACTAAAACCAACTAATTTACCAATTACTATCATTCTCATAATCATCTATTTTCATAAAAGCTTTCTCATGGCAACAACCTTGCGATCTTCAAAGCGAGAGTGAATCGGTTCTTACTGGGTAAGCACGTTCCATCCTAGACCGTAATGATTGCTTACCATCAGGCGAATTATGGTCAAATGCAAACCCATTTCTTGTTAAAAAAAAACAAATTTAATTATAGTTGCAACAAAGTTCAACTACCAACTATATAATTATTTAGTTCAATATATCAGTTAGTAAGCGCCGGAATCGACCACAATTATACATTACAAAACCGATGGAGCAAGACAAAGCATATCGATATATAAACAATGTAGGGGCAGGAGGGCATGACCGGAGTTTAATTAAAATTGACATGCCCGATGTGAGGACGTACCCTTTTCCACTGTTACCTATTTCATGCATACCTACTCGTATAATACATGAAATAGGCAGGTATTAGATAGGCAGGGGGCTTGTTAGCATTTGTTTGTATCAATTCGGGAACAAGTTTTATCACGCTCTCGTGTTTTATACTATCTTACCTGATATGATTATATATAATTGTGAAAGTTGGTCTGCATGATTCATTTATCTACCACGCTTAAACAGATATACTTACATATTTTCTAGATCTTCTTTTTTTTATCGAATGCGGTGCCCAACTCTGGTGTCGAGAGTTTATTAAGCGGCCCTAAGGGCCTTTGATATGGCTTAACGACAGCCGTACTAGACAAACAGCCGGGACCTAAAATGTAACGTGTTATCCGAGCCACGAAAACGCCCAAAATGGAATGCCACTTTTCAGTCACCCATCCAAGGACTGACTGAGTCGACCTTTGCACATTGGTAATGCATAATTTTCTAGATTACCGTATTTGTTACTTTCATATCTGATCAATTCGCAATTTCATTAGATATTGTATGAGATGCACTTATTAACAGCATTGTAGGTAAGTTTGTGTGAGTGCGGTGACTAGGAGCTCAGAGTATTCAGACCTTACAGCGATGCTCTTGTATGTGGAGTATGCGTCATTTTCCTAGATTTTTGCCAATTCCTTGAGCTCTTATACGACATGACGCTTGCTTTCACTTTGAGTTGATCAATGTAAATCAGATCACACTAAAATTAAACGGTGAAAGTTTGTGAGTGTATTTTTATTATATTTGTGAGTGGATTAACGCTCAAATGGCTATATCGATTTTTGGCGCGGACAGAACCACAAGGCATAGCTAGTTAGTACATAACTGATTATATAATCCAAGTAAACAACAGAACATGAAGCACCTGAAACACAGTGACTGGCACAAACATGCTTTGTTCAAACATTGTGTACCATAATTAGTGGAGATATAGTCATTAATAACGCTGGTACAGGAGAATTGTGAATGGGAATATGAATTTATGTGTTGTCGGTATTGTTATACTTGTAACTACTATATTTTGTTAGAATGTATATAACTTACATGACAATTATGATAATATAATTAATAACAATAAAGGTAATTCATACTATTGCATATTGCACAAATTTAATTATTTATTTATCCCATGTATATGACTTCAATAAATGTTTCTTTCGTTTTTTTTTCTTCTATAAAATACAAAAACAAAACTCCTTTATTTTACATAATAAAGGCGAGAAATAAAACTAATAAAAAAGCGCTTCAAAACTTTAGAAACGTCTAAACATAGTCTAGTACTCTAGCTCACTGTATTGTTAATGAAGTTTATGACTGATTTACAAATAAAACTATAATTTAGTAAAATAAATTAAGCCTGTTTTTACGTGACGATCTTGCGATCTTCAAAGCGAGAGTGAATTGGTTCGTACTGGGTAAGCTCGCTCCATTTTAGACCATAGTTATTGCTTACCATCAGGTTAATTTGAATTAAGTACAAACACATAGAATCTGTTTATCTGTTTATTTTAACCCTCATCACGCAAAACAGCTAAATGAATTATCATGATTATAGGTAGTATGAGGTTTGTAGAGTGTCATAAGCTACTTTTTATGCTGAAATAATGCAAGTGAAGCCGCGGGCGTCCACTAGTCTAGAATATGTTGGTCCCAGCATCACTGGCAAGTCTGTAGATGCGCGTAATCTCCCGCTACGCCGCTACGGCAGTCCGCTACGAGCCGTAGCGCCGGTGCTACGCCGTAGCCGCGCTACATTACGCATATTGGGTAAACACGTGCGCACACAATTTAATTTAATTACATAAAAAAAACAGTTCCTTTTCCAAAGTATTTTTTTAATATTAACAACAAAGCAAAAGTTTTATTTCTAGTCTTCAATTGAATAAATAGCCATATTGTTTCGCGTAAATACATATAATAATAAGGATAAATAGGCATTTTATGATAAGCAGGAAGAGAGTGAAATACATAAGAGTAAGCGGTTTACGGATGTTGTTGAGATTGTTGGGTCAGTGTATATATATACTTGTTGGTATATTTCAATATATGTATCTATTCTTATACTCGTATAGGCTGTCAATTTCTATTGTGCAAGTAAATTTGTTAATTGTGTTATTACTTTAAATAAAAAATTAAAGTACTACTACTACTATAATAACAAAGACATTTTAAATTTTATAAATAAATATTCCGGGATATTGCACACAGCGCCCTCACCCCACACTTTAAAAATAAATAAATAAATAAGTATATACTCATTATATATAGTAACAACCAGACTCAACACAAGTAATTATAAATCCATAAGGCCTCAGTTAAAAACAACTAAAACTAAAACCCTTTCAAAGTTATCAGAAAAATCTTTCTGTAATAATACGAGTAGATTACCGTTTTTCATTTAAAAAGCAAAAGGCAAAACAAGTCGTAAAAAAATCTCATCACAAAGTTGAAAATACAAACCATACACGAATTTACTTTTCACGAATGTGTTTCCATCGCGAGGTATTTTATGTTTGTTCCATAAAGTACATAAAAAGTTGGAGTTTCAACAAATAACATGTGTTATGAGTATAGGCAAGCCACAGTTACTTTTGAGGACCACGGTAGCGTAGTGATTGTAAATCTATAAGAAAACCAGGAGGCAGCATGTTCGATTCTGCAGTGGAACAGATACTAGAATTCATTAGTTACAGAAATTTTACTAAGAATAATAAATACCGAATAAATACGACTTTGGTGGCCAGTCTGTCGGTCTTTTATCGAATTCATTTCGGAGAGTGTGCAGAGGAGCTACATGAACTGATTCCCTCAGCTCCCTTCTATAACTGAACAAGCAGAAAGTCCGCAGGTAGACACCGTTTTATGGTGGAAGTGCCGAAGTATCGAACACAGCGCTTTGCTTCAACGTTTATTGTACGGACGGCAAAGCTTTGGAACACTTTACCAGAAGCTGTGTTTCCTGCGAACTACAATCCAGGGGTTTTCAAATCTAGAGTTAATAGGTATCTTCTAGGTAAACGTGTTACACCCTAGGCTGCAGCAATGCTTAACATCAGGCAGGCTGTAGTCAAACGTAAACCTATCCCACGTAAAAAAAAAAAAAATAGATAATAATAGATAAATAAATGGATATTATGAAAATTACACACGTTTGAATTCAGCTATTTATTTATCGATATAATTAATTGTATTAGGTCTGGTTTTTGTGTTTTGGAGGGCATGTTAGCCTATACTTTTCTAGCTAGCGCAAGCTATCTTTAAACAGCAAATCTGTGTTTAGCTCCTGATGGTGTGTTCTAATAGCTTTGTTTGTGAGTTTGTTCTTCCTGCCAGTAAATAACAGCTTTACCTTAAATAAATTAAAAACTCCAAAAAAGAGATTAACACTACTGGCATTGGCATATTATTTTCCTTCCTTCAACTTTAAATAAAATCTTCTACCTCTAAGACATTTATCAAGTTTTTTTTTACTGCCCCGGCAAACATTAATCAAGTCACAAAATATCATTTTCTCTCAACGTGTTTAAGTTATCCCATTACTTAGTACCAGACTATCCATAGATCATACCTAGTGCCGCGACGGTGGCACCATTTTGTCTCGCAAAACTAGATATCTATCAATTTTCTCACTCGACCGTATTTCACAAACGTAATACATTGAGCTTAACGAGCCAAAACGATATTTGAGGATATTTTCTGGTAGAGCTTAGAGCTAACTTGTAAAGAGTTTTTGTCGTAAGTAGACTAAATTGATGATTTATGCTTTTATTATGTGTAGTGGAGTGGCTGATTTTTAGTATAAGTTTATAAGGGCCACAGTTTTAGGTTTACTTGCGCTATAGTTACACGTTCAGCCATTAGCCTTCTTCTTCTTATCGAATGAGAGTGGCCGACTCTGGTGTCGACAGTTTTTGAACCGACCTAAGGGCTTCTGACATGACTTAACGACTGCCGTACTAGACAAACAGCCGGGACTTACAATTTAACGTGTCATCTGACTCACGGAAGCACCCTTAGCCTTCCAAATTCTAGGTTATGAAATCGCTAAGTGCATTTAAAGTATATAAGTATTATATCCGTTATCTAGTTCCCACGACACAAGCGTTTGCTTAGTGTGGGGCTAGATGGCGCTGTGTGCAATGTCCCGGAATATTTATTACTATTATAATTATTTAAAGACCGATATGCAAGTTGCTCTAAATGAGGTTTTACTGATTGAGTATGTACATTTACTTGGTTTAGTTAAACACGAAAATCAAGGAGCTGGATCCTTTTATTTAATTTTAAAAAAAAACTATTGAAAATCACAAATTAGCGACTTGCCACATTTAACCAGTTTAATTATAATTTACGAAGTTGTATTTGACACGTGTTTACCCGTCGTAAAAACAAATTCCGATATAACAATTAATGTTTTTTGATAGATAAAGTGATTGGACAGTCAGAAGTTGTTATATAGAAATTGTGTGTATAAAAAAACTATAACAATGTATTCTCAAACGTGGATAATGAGCATCGTGGCGCTTCTAGTGATGGATGTGAGGACGGGCGCTTTGGAACAAGGTAAGAGATTATATTAATGGTTGATATATTATATTTATTGATGATTTATTTGTTTCTTTGATTGCCTTAGTAACATAGTTTTTCTTCTGCATCACGGGATAAAAAAGCGTTACTGTTACTAACACGATATTTCATGATTCCCAAAACAACATAGTGAAACCACGGGTTTGGTACTTCTGATAAGTACGCGTAAATATGCGTGCACATTTGCTTTGCAGTGTTTCTTCGATTTTATTTCTTTCGTCTGCTTTTCTATTCTACATAATTAGCCTTGCAGCAAGTTTGTTTGCCAATAAATAACATGTACAGGCTTATCAGAGCCCCAAATAAGTCAAGCCAAAATACAAACGCCAGAAATTCCACACACAAAGTTAGAAAAAGTCCAGCGCTAAAGTTGTCCGACGATAACCGTTTTCAATTAGCACATCCCGCATCTATTTTCATTTGCGTGAACCAAATGAATAACTTATCCGCGTTATATTTAAAAACAAATAAACAATTTACGCAAGTTGGAGTAAACAACAAAAACAACCCAACGGACAAACCCACATCAAAAGGCGCGCCGTGGAGTGGAATACAAACTTTTTGTTTGCGATCTCGGAAAGAAAATTAGCGTAGAGGTTTCAACCGCGCTCTGTTTGCTTACTGTATGTAGGTTAGACAGGCGGTAACAACTAGTAAGTTTCAGGAAGAGTTTGTTTGTAAACTAACTTACAATCAACAAGCAACAACTGTCACAAGATATCGTACAGCAAATCTGTAACAATGACGGAGACTGAATGAGGGCCGAGCAAATAATAATAATATAATATAATAATAAATCCTTTATTGTTTAAACTCACATGTTACGTACATTGTATAGGTATAAAACATTCAATAACAATAAATATGCACTACGTTGGTAGGTGCACTAAGCCCTGTACTAGGTATCAAAGGATCCTGTGTTACAGGGCTATAGTATCCTTGACGCGGCTGGCTTTCTCCTGCTAAAAGTAACACCATAATATCCTAAAATAAATAATATATGATATGCACGATAATGATGGTACAAGTACTACGCCTCGCGGTGTTGCCCGACGTAAAATATTAAACTCTTACATACTACAACAAGTAGTCTTAATTATAGGCATAAACAACTAGGTATATCATTTAATAAAAATATATACTTTACAAATAAGACTAAGATTTAGTTTACTAAGCTTAAAATGGAATCCGCGGGCAAGTGCCCAGCTTGCTGGCGGCGTTACCTCACTGAGTCGCCAAACTTAAACAATGGCCTAGGTAAAAGCCAGCTCTTTTTGTTTAGATAGTCTTATCTGTTATTACTCCATAGTAAAAAAATACTTTATCAGTTGTTTCAGCGTTAAGAAAGATAAAACACATGTGGTCAAATTGAAATACTCATTAATGTTTATAAATTTGACATTTGTTCGCCCAGTTTTTTAAGGAATTAACGTTAAATGGATTAATATTTTTATTTTCTTACTTAAGTCAACATATTTCAAAACATCAGATGAAAACTAAAGTTTAAACGTTTTTACAAAAGGGCATAGTTTCAAAGTTAATAAAAGGATCAACAAAAGTATGAAATTTCGTTATTAAAATTAAATGCTCTGTAAATAGTTGAAAACGTTGAAAAGTTGTTGAAACTATGAATTTTTATTTTGGCGCAATTATCTGAGGAAAAGTTCGCAATAATTGCAAAAGTTTGTCACAGGTCGCAGTATGATTCAAATTGTAATGGATAAAGTTGGGGATGCCCGAGAATTTTAATCGCTTGATAATTTACAAAAGAAAGTATTAGGATACCACGTAGTTTTTTGGTAACCCTTTGTTGCTGTATTTGTGAATAGACGGAAACAAATGTTAGACAATCTTTTGCGTTCAAACAGTTGAAACGTTTTGGATGATTTTTTGTATTTAAATAGATCTAAGAATAGGTTAATTACACAAAAGTTACTATTTACGTAATCGCGGGCCACATTACGGGACAACAATAGTACATACATTCTTTACGAGTAGATATAATACAATAGGAAGCACATTCCGCGAGAGAATCTGTCTTTTGTATGTCACGTTCAAACGCAAAACGAGAATATACGTTTACTTTGTACTCAGAAGAATAAAGGATAATAATATATATTTCTTTACCTCCTTTTTCCGAGGAAATTTAAAAAATGTACGTGGCAACACTTTTCTCGTGAAAACTTTTGGTTGTGACGTCATATTTACTTGATATTTCAGAATAATAATGAATAAACGATATCTCTATAAAAATAATCAACTATAAGTCAGTCGGAAAAAACGTTTTTTTTATAGTACTATAAAATTTTGTCGATTAAATATAATAGTGATGAAACGACAGAATGTTATTAAAATTAAACATTTTATTTTTTTGACTCGTTTAGTTTTATTTGGTGTGTTAAGTATTTTATTTCGTAGCCAAATATAGAACAAGTTTGTTGGAGCGAGTATTCACGTAAACAAAACTCAAGTTAGCACTGATCTAGTTAGAGACCTGACTCAACTAGGCACCGTGATAAATGAAATACAACTTTAAAGTCTATAAGCTTTTGGTGGCTTGGTTTGAACACTTTTTGCGAATTTTCACAAAGACAACTTTTGCACAGCATTTTGAGGAAAACCTTAGTTAATCAAGTAGAAAATAGACAAGTCAAAATATAACATCATAAAGTTTGTAAAAGCTGGTATATTACATTTTTAAGTTGCTGTAGCCTCAGCAAAGTTACACGAAGTTCTGTATAGTTTCAAAGCCTAAAAGTAAATGATGATGAATTAATTACTCCTCAAATGGTAGGTATACAAACAAAGAAAATACACGGTAATCAGAAATACGCAGGTTTGAATCTTGCCGGTCGTGATTATTTTCGCTCACTTTCCAATAAAAGTTTTAAGTTAAAGAAAATACAATTAGCATTGTGTGCGTCCAGTCGCTGCGATCTTGTCGCGTTGTTTTGATAGTTGTGATGACCGACTTTCTGATGACTGCTTGTTGACTATCGTGTTCGATTCGTACAATTTTTTATACATTGTACAAATATACATTGCCCACTAATTTAACTGAAGCAATACATGCATAAGTAACACTATAACTGACGCCAAAGCTATACTTGAATGGAACTGTCTTTCAAACGAGGCTGGCAGAGTACATCTTTAGTCTCTTGGCAACACATGTGATGGTAGTAGCCAGCTAGCCAGAATACCAGCAATTATCTTACTACAATGCTATCTAAAATGTGGCGTAAACTTAATTAAAAAATAATAAACCCTTAATTTATGCATTGCAAAGTAACTAGTAACTTGTACCTTCATAACTTACTAGTTTTACATTACATTTTAGTGATTTTAGTGGTACGTATACACCATATACGTGTGTTGGTGAGGTAAACTGAGCTCTGCACTAAGTGTCACAGGGACCTTGTGTTGCAGGGCTGCAGTATTTAGTGAATATATAACTGTAATTTATTCCTTTATTCCCAGCGATCCCAGCGCGGCGCTGCCACCAGTGCTCCCCGAGCGCCGGCACAGCATGCGAGGAGCCGCAGGGCTGGCTCACGGCCACCTGTCCCGGGGCGCGGCCCTACTGCGCGACGCTGGCCACTGCACCCAGTCAGTACTCACACAAGTCTATTTTTTAGTATTTTGTTTTCTTACTTTTTTTATATTGTAAATGTGTAGTATTTTTGTAAACATGTTAAGAACATAGGGTATTACATTGTCAGTTTTTATATACGTACATGTTAGGTTTACATCTAGAAGAAAATTTACATTTATTAGTTTGATCATAGTAGGTAAGTTACTTTAAGTATATTTTCAGCTTTGAAGACTTTCACGAATAAAAAAAACCCTACATCAGTAAACAGATAAAGATTTTTTTTAACACGGAATAGGCGAACGCATGATTACATTATGCCTTATGTTAAGCACGTTTCTCCTTGGAGAAACCTATTTATTTAGATAAAATATAAAACTTTATTCACCTTATGACATCACGTCGTATAGGGCAAGTTAGTTTAATGTCCTTAAATCATGTCATCATGTGCATGTAGGTGGAATGTGGTGAACTTTTTAAATTTCGTTTTATACTTAAGATCTTTGTATATACCCATGTTCGCAAAGGAATAAATGAATTATGAATTACTTATGTATCACTACTATTGTGTTTGTTTATATAGCTAGCTGACTCGGCGAACTCTATTCCACCTTAGAGACAATAAATAAGCAGATTTTGGATTTTATTCAATTCAATTAAAAAAACGGGATAAAAAGTATAATATCCTATTACCCAGTCTCCTGGTTCTACGCTACCTCCCCACCAATTTTCAGCTAAATCCGTTCAGCCGTTCTTGAGTTATAAATGGTGTACCTAACACCACTTTCTTTTATATAGATATAGGTAGATCAGTAGGTGTGTGTATTGTGTATGTGTCATATCTTCATCACCATCATGTTGTCGCCCATTGCAGATAATAGACCTCTCTTGTACGCGAATCGTCCCGATCCCTTGTCATATACTCATTGTAAAATCCTGTGTAATCAATCCTCACCAAATTTCGCATAAACCAGTCCTATCATTTCATTCATTTGCTCTTTCAATATTAGATAGATAGATAAACTCTTTATTGTTGACACATTAAAAATGAACAGTACATAAAACAAATTATTATCCTAACTAGTGCCACAAGCGGCGGCCTTATCTCTCTCCTTATATATCTTGATCTCTTCCAGGCAACCTTTGGCTGGAGATAAATAAGCATAAAGGAAAAAGAAGAATGTGGTGTACAACAAAAAGGAAATAACAAACATTTCTTATAAACATAAATAACTAATACATATAATAAATATATAAAAAAATAAGCAATTCATATACTTAATATGATAAAACAAAGACTTATATACAAATACATAAAACATATTACAGAATATTATAATAGCAGTAGTTAAAATAAGAGCAATTTTCATTGAAGGGAGATAAAAATCCTTAACTTGTTTCTTAAAGGAATCAATTGTCTGAGCCCTTTGAATGTTGATAGGTAGAGAATTCCATAAAGTAACAGCTTGTACAGTAAATGATGAGCCATAAAAAGATACACACTGTAATAGGTACTACTACAGTATGTGTGAGTATGTACTACTACAGTATGTGTGAGTATGTACTATTACAGTATGTAGTGTATATTATTTACTGTAATAGGTATTTCAGTCACGAATTATCATATGCCACCATGAAATACCTATAGGTACAATAGTTTAATAGTATCAGTGGATATAATCGTGGAGATTAACGTCCTGCTCTATTCAAACAGGGATTAGTCCCATTCCGTGCAGGCCTATAGTGTTAATAATAGACTAATTAATTATATCAATAATTTCTTACCTATACTTTTATAACATGCATATTGTACAATGTTATTTCTGTAAGGTGAACAAAAATAATATAAAACATTATTACAGGTTTTGTTCAGTTCAGTAGGAAGAATAAAATGTAAAGAAATTGAGTCGCAAAATATATCATAGACTCAAAATTAAAAAAAAAACTAAATTAAAGTGGTTGAGGTTTGTTCGGAAGCGACGGATTTCGTGTTTTTTGGTATATAGGGAGTATTCACGAAAGTGACATAGGCTTACTTTATGGAATGCGAGCGATACCGTAGGCACCCACTAGTGTGGTTATAATTAAGTCGTTAATTAAAATC
Source organism: Macaria liturata (assembly GCA_964023185.1). Taxonomy (NCBI): domain Eukaryota; kingdom Metazoa; phylum Arthropoda; class Insecta; order Lepidoptera; family Geometridae; genus Macaria; species Macaria liturata. The sequence goes on from OZ026828.1 coordinate 10,508,317, forward strand.
CATCTCATTTTTAATATTATTACATAACTCAATATCTTTCATTATCATCAGCTCGTTATTACTGCTGAGCATAGGCTTCAGACCTCTCTTTTAGAATGTAGAGCTGATGATGATGATTATGTAATATTTTTCCCCTGAAGCATAATACGCTTGTATGTACAAACATTAGGTAGTTCATAACCGGGTCGTGCAATAATCCCGTCGTTTCATGTAACGCACTAATTACATACATGAATTACTGCGGGTTATAAATAACAGAAATGAGAGCGGAGGCAATTTTTCCCCAGAATGAATTGTGTTACTAATAACATGTTTTCCTGCCCAAATTATGGCTCTCGGAGGAAAAAATAAGTTGGTGTCTGGGGGACATGAAACTGGTGGCATTTTGGTGTTTTTAACACATGTTTTTTCTTAGTATCTCGATTTAACTTAGTAAGATTTATGTTGCATACTTTGTTTCATAAATATTCGCAATAGAAAAGTGCACTATTGTGTATCATATGTTTTGGTATAGGAACACTAAAAATAATGATAGTATCTCTAAGACTCTTGGCAATAAAATTGTCAACACCTGTTCACACAATTTATGACAGCATCGTTTGCTGTATACAATTAAAATGAGTGTTATGGTCCTGTCACAACTCATTTAAGTAATGAAAGCCTGACCGAGTTCCCTAACTAACCAACAAAAGCCACGTAAAAGCCAGTCGTCTGTTACTCGGTTAGCGTTCAAAATGGCGGAGTTAAAGTAGTCTATTTGTTTTCAGATTTCACCACATCGCTGGGTTGCGCGGCGCCCGGCGGCGGCGCCTGTTCATTATCTCAGTCGCCAACACAAATACTCGAGTTGACCTGTATTTGCGCCGGCCAACTCTGCAATGCACCCTTCGCCGCAAAATTGCGAAGCGAGCTCCTCAATTTTTCATCCTCAAACGCAAATGACAGCGCGCTCACCGAAGCGTTCTTCAAACTATCCCAGTTCGCTAACGTCTCCGAGAGTGCTCTTTATAAAGCGATAACCGTCGATGCGGCGATAATGGCTGAGAACTTTACCGGAGTTAGTACGAGTACTTTGTCGACTGAAGTTTCCCACGAGGCCATGCCACGCGCCGAGCCGCTGAAGCAGCAAGCCACGGTGCCGTCTGACGATGACGAAGACGACGGCGAAGGCAGCGGGGCTTACGAGGACTCCAGGACGCACATTCAGAGCCAGTCGGGCTCCGCCCCCGCAGCACCCAGCTCCTACCTCCCGGCTGAAGAAAACAAAGCCATACATCAACTCCCCAACTTTATACAACTTATACTGCCACCTTTACTCTTTTACCTTCAAGTTTAAAAATATTTTGGATCGTAGTAAGCCCTAGAAGAGTCCCAATTTATCTAATGTAAGTAAAAGATATTGATTACTCAGAGAATTTAATTAGCGTCGACCTATTGGGAACAAATAAGTACGTACGTTATGATAGACGATCTTCGTTATATCGGTTGATGGAATTTCTCGGCGATTTCTTTCGTAAATGAGATTCTATTTATGTTTTCTGTAGAGACCTTGAGCTTTGTGTAGATTAGATTTGGTTCTATTAATATTGAAATTAACTCCCCACGTGTTCAGATTTCTATGTGATTTGTGATACCTTTCAGTAAAATTATCGACGTGCCAAAATAAGAGAAGTAACATTGTAAATAAGGCCATTTATTGAATACGCGTCTTGCGTCAGATTGTACTATGAATAAGTCTTAGACATTTCTAGAATTCGGATCAAATTATATAGATAGGATTTTAAATAACATGTCGTTAGAAAAATCCGCTAGAAGTAAACCTCACATGCCATATTCCGAAAAACTTGATTAAAACACTGCAATATTTACGCGGGATTTTATAGCACTCTAAAAAAGAGAAAATTGAAAAAAAAAACCATTACAATACCGCGAATTGCAGTAATTGATTCAAGTTTTTACTAGCATTATATTATAAAAGGTATAACATTTTAATCACACTACGAGCACCTTAAAATTGTGATTTGAATATAAATTGTCACGTCACTGGCAGCAACGTCCATGTTATTTAATAAATATAAATAGTAATTTAATTACTCATTACATAATTCCATATAGATATAGAGTCAATTACATAATATCACGTTTTTTATTTGATGTTAGACTATGTTGGTATTTAATAAATATACTTACGAAGAACCATAATCATGAAATTTTATTAATATAGTTAAAAAAAAATGATTTAACCTAGTTATTAAGGCACTGAAGATTCGAAAACTAATTAGATTACATAGACGCCTAAGTTATTCGTTAAATTAAAAGGTCTTTTGCTATTAGGACTTTTGATTATCAAGATTTTGATCGACCATAACAAAAAAAACGACTTCAAGAAAACTGCATCAAAATCGGGCTAGTTATTTAGAAGATAGCTAGAGGCATGCACCAATCAAACCTTATTATATCACAGAAAGCTGCATTAAAATCCGAGATACTTTGGACTTGTAAAATATGCTTTGAATGAGTAACATTACTTTAAATAAATCATACTATGAGATTAGTTTTACAGTGTGTTTATTTTTAATTTAATCTCGCCAAAGAATTACGATGAGGTATTTCAATTAATGTAAAAATAAAATAAACTGGCTTGTTTTGCATCTCAAACCGAGCGCCAATGATGTTTTGTCCGACATTTTTCTTTTCATCGTCGAGCCTCGTACATGGCTGCTTTCAAAGAGAAGTAATTTAAATTCCTCGATTAAAACATTCGTTCTGTATTGGGCCAGTCACTCGTACAGACTTATCTTTTGTTGTAATGCAAAACAGGAATAAAATGAGCTGGACTGTGAATACGGATTTAGGGTGAGAATCGATAATTATTAAAAAAAATGAATTTAAAATGGCATAATTTAAAGTAATATGTAATGGAGAGAACTAGTGATATTTTTTACACAAATACGAGTATTTTAAGGTCTCAGTAAGTGTATTGTGTGTGTGTGTGTGTGTGTGTGTTAATTACGTGTTTAAGCTCAAACAGCTGAACTCATTTCTATGAAATTTGGTGTAGAGAGAGATGATTCTATACAACGGTATTACATCTGCCAATATTGTGACCTTATCTTTTTTGCATTGGCTTTTTTGTTACGAGCACAGTTGCAAAATCTGTAAAGGAACTAGAAAGATGATGATGACAAATTACACTCTGGATTAAAAGATAAAGCTTTCTATCATAGACTAGTGGACGCCCGTGGCTACGCTCGTAATATTTCAGAATAAAAAGTAGCCTATGTATGACACTCCTAAAACCTCATACTACCTACACACCTAAAATCATGAAGATCCGTTCAGCCGTTTAGCATGATGAGCGTTTAAATAAACAGACTAACAGAGACATAGATAAACACATAAACAGGGAAACAGACAGTTTCAATAATTTGTTGGAAAGTGTTCTGCTATCAATTTGAAGTATCTCCAAATTTTTTTTTAAATATGTTTAATTTCTAAATATCTTTCGACCTTCTTCAGCTTTATTACATATATAGATTTAGGTTCGTTGTGCTTTAAGGTGCTGTTTGTTATTCAATACCATAAAGTTAATTATACTCATCACATAGAATCTACCCTAGCGCCGTCCCTGTATAAACGAGAGGCAGAGCATTTAACGGCGCTCTGCAAACGAAGGACAATACGCTTCAAGAGCTGTTTCATCTCATTGCCATCTGTCTATTAATTTCGTGAATAAGCCTAATGAAATTCTTCCTGTGAATAAGAAGATTATTTTTTCGGACATTCATAGCCCTAAGAGGAAAATGTCTGGCAAATATTGTAATGAACAAAGTACAAGCCATCTGTATAAAATAACTAGCTGTAGTTCGAGGAATGGCCGATAGATGGCGCTAGTGGTAGAATTAGATCGCAGTTTTGTAACAGTGATGCATATTAGCGAGTAAATTTGGAATTAAAGTTTCTTTGTCTTCTGATCCAGCAGATTGTCGTTTTATTTACATCAATTCTTGCAAAGTGATCCAGTACTTCCAGTAGGCAGTACTGGAGATACTGTCCTGCTGTTGTTACCTTGGGTAGTAGGTAGCTAAGGAGTCCATATTTTACACAAGGAGTCCATATTTTACACAAGTTGTCAAGAACCTGTGAGAAATTGCGGGCCGTTTTCCCATTGTTTAAGATTACCGCCTTAACCGCATCGAGTAGAACGGTTGATTGTAACCCATTAATATAAGACGATTATCTCAAATCTACGAACAATGTTTCACAAACCCCAACAAGCCGGTCCGCTAAGTAACAGCGATGTTTTTTTTAACGGGAAGTGATTTTTATACAAGCTTGGTTTCTTTCTATTTTAGATTACGTACCATCGTTCTTATGATAAATCTATCGAAGATCAAGTTTGAAATTGAAAAATGCTTAGTTTTTTCACTCGTCATCAAAACATACGAGTATAAATGAGAAAAAAAAAACAAACACTTCTGAACAATTAATTAAGATAAATTTACTTGATATGAGTAGTACGCAAAATAGTCTCGCCAAGTTCTTTTTAAAATAAAATGGTTTGGAGGTATTTAGAATTGATAACAGAACACGTTCCAACAATTTATAGAATTTTGCCTGTTTCTCTGTTTATTTAAACGCTCATCACGCAAAAACAAATGAGCGGATCTTCATGATTTTTGGGTACGTAGGTAGTATGAAGTTTCGGAATTGTCAAAGGCTACTTTTTATCCCGAAATAATGCGAGCGAAGTCGTGGGCGTCCACTAGTACTTAATAACATTTTGTATGAAAACACAGATAAGGTACTCTGTCTTAATACAAGGTGATTATAACGGTGTTATGAATATAGAGGTTAATGCTTCACACAAAGTTCCGCTGAGCATTACTGGTATTATCATGGTGGGATAATACAGACAATGCGACAACTGGAAGCGAGCGACGTAGATACATCACAGTAATAATACAGGATTACTATAAATAATCACATCTAAAACATTAAATATTAAATTGACCAATAGTTTTGTTGTTTGTCTAGTACGCCAGTCGTTAAGCCATGTCAGAGGCACTTATGATGGTTTGAAAACTCTCGACACCAGAGTTGGCCACACTCGTTCGATAAGAAGAAGAAATTGACTAATTATTCAACAAGTACAGTGATGTTTGTTTTGTCTTTTTCGCTTGTCATATTTTAACAATCAGTACAAAATATCAAAGTATGATAAACCGTATTGTTAATATTTATTGTTTTTCCTTTACTTCACTTATTATAATCCATGATTTTGTTAGTTTGTCTATGAGTTAGATCATCTTTTTTTTTGTGTAAGTACATTGCAACTTAACAGTATCGATAAAGATTGTCATATTATCTTAGATGGCTACGACACTGCTACGAGTGCTACGCCGCGTAGAAGCTTGCTACGTCGTAGGTAATTACTTGATCATATATTCTAATTACATTGTAATGACTCATATTAAACAGTATTAACAAAGCAGCAAAGTAAACACGATAACAAATGAAAATTAATCACCTTACAAAGCTAAATACAGTTAAGGTTCTTTTTGTTCCTGATTAGCTGTCAAAAGTTTCTTAACACTTCGCCGGTTTGATAAAAATCAAATGTTATTAACAAGTTTGGCAAACTGTGGAAACTGGAGAAAATCGAGAGGCTACCAAGAAACAATAAACATTGTTGAATAGTTGTTTTTGTTGCTAGTCATTTGCTTTATAAGCTATACAAAACAAATCTAATATTTTTAAAAGTCCAAATATATTTGTACAAAAAGAATAATAGAAGCAATGAATTGTAAGAAGGCAACAGAATTTTGCCATTATGTATTTACGGTCTACACTTACTAAATAATCAAAGGTAGTTTGCATTAGTTTGCAAGACATAAAAGGAATTTAGGTTGAGTTCCCTGTTAATAATTCCATTATTAAAATGCAAAAATGGATTTTGGTATATTTGTTCCTCCTTTATATTCGCAAAGAAGTGACAAATCCTCTTGTTTTTTTATAAGGTACAGGATTTAGTACAGGATCCAGAAAATCTCTTAGTCTACTTTTTATATCGAAGTAGCGCGTGCAAAGGCGGGGTTTTTTTACTATTCTTACATTCAGTATGTAACTAATACGGTTTTCACTCACGTGTAATTTCGCGTATGTTGTTTACGCGTTTCGGGTGTAATAGCACCCATCTTCAGAACGTGCGTTCTGGGACCGCGGCAGCACGTAGACTGCGCGCCGCTGCGCGAGCGGCCCGCCGGGATACGGGCGCGGGCGCTTGGGATGGTGGGGGTGGAAGGGAGGCGATGTTAGGTACTTCTTACATAACTTTAAGTTATCAAGTTCGTAGTAACCTCGCGATTCGGAATTCAGCGAAGACATTGTTTTCTTCAGTTTTCGCGGCGCTCGAGTTTCCGTGGTTATGATTTAGAGCATTAGAGTATTTTTAAGTTCGATACAACTGAGCGAAGGAAGCGACTACCAAATACTTTTACTAAAAATGTTAACCCCCATGTTAATAGATAGTACCGCTAAGTAAGTGTAAGTCTTACATCTTATATTAGATCACGTCACCTGAACCGTTCGTCCGCACAAGCATATTTACCTGCGAATGCTATAGCGAATGTACATTTATTACAAATTTGAATTTAAATATATATTATATATTTTTATTTTATTTACTGTAGCGTAACAACAGCCATGTTTTTTATAATATACAAATTTTAAGCAAATCTATATCATACATATGAATTGATATGTAATCAATACTAATATTATATGTACAACTGAAGAGTTTGTTTGTTTGTTTGAACGCGCTAATCTCCGGAACTACTGGTGCGAATTGAAAAATTCTTTTTGTGTTGAATAGACCATTTATCGAGGAAGGCTTTAGGCTATATAACGTAACGCTGCAACTACTAGGAGCGAGGAAACAATGGAAAATGTGAAAAAAAACGGGGAAAATTATTCATCTTTGAGGGCTTCCGTTGCGTGCGCTGCGAAAACGGTTCAAGTCGTGGGTAACAGCTATAATTTATAGCTAAGCTGAAGAGGTTGTTTGCAAAAATAAAATATGATTTCACGCGGACGAAGTCGCTGGCACAGCTAGTTTAATGATAATAGTGTAATTTGAATCGTTGTAGTAACACAATACTTTAGTTTAAGGCCACGATATTTCACCCGAAAATGCTTTGCGCTTGGAAAAATGCCTACAGTTGCTTTTTCGCATGCAATTCCACGCCGTATTAACATGACAGCAAGGGCGAGCATCGCGCCCATAGCTCCGGCCGACGAGTCTTGTCCACACGCAAACAATTTTGCACAATTTGAGCAGTTTTGCGGACGTTTTTGACGAAATAAATTCATATAGAATCAGCAATTCAGAATATTCTATTTATAGTTTTCTACTGCTCTAAATATTAACATTACCTTTTAGATATAATTAAATTGCTTTAAATTTCTGTACTACTTTTGGAAAGAAAGGTGAAAAATATTTCAAAACAGCTATTTTTCAAAAAATATAACTATCGAGGGCAGTATACGTAATCGTGTTTTGGCGTTTTTTATTGTCTTAACACTGAATCAAAATTATATAAACTGAAAAAAATGTAGCTCTATCTTATATATTTCTATTTTATATGATTTTTATGAAATGTCGATTTCACATAGCACCCCGTCTTAAGCCACTGTGACACTTTCTGTGCTATATTTATATTACAAAAAACGTTTTTACCTCTCACGGATGAGTAAAAAGGGATGTTTTCAGCGACCCGCGTAGGTATATCCGTTTCCCTCGTTGGAAACAGTACGGGGAAGTTGTTGCCTTGCTCCGTTGCACACTTTATACTAAGTATAGCCACCTACCGCCTGTTCCCGCCGGTCTTACGTTTTTAAACCTTTATAAACACTTTGTTTTTTGTGAGATGTTATGGTCAGTGTAGTTTTTTGCTTGATAATTAATTATTTTTGGAAATAGTGAATTTGTTACTTGGAAGATGTAAAAATAGTTTAAATCATAATTCTGGCTGTAAACAAAATCCTTGAGTTACTCAGAAGCGCATTTATGTTAACCAAAATGTTAAGTTCTTTGATTTGTAATTAAGAAGTGTTAACCCATCAGTATAAAGCAGAGAAGAAGTTTCTTTGCTCCGTTGTACACTTTATACTAAGTATAGGTAGAGACGTACCGCCTGTTCAGAGGTCAGTCTTGCTTTTTTAAACTATGGTTTTAGAACCTCTTTGTTCTTTGCTTGGATGCATTGGGTTAAATATTGTTGTTTGATGATTTGTTTAACTGTAAAAAGTAATGATTTGTTTAGTTAAAAAGAAATTAAAACTAAAGTGTAGTAACCCAATACCAAGTTAAGGTGTAATTAATTTATTAATTTGGTACATATGAGGTTCTTTAGTCCTACTATACCACAATATTTATAGAAATAAGTTCTTGATACTTTACGCTGAAAATAAAAAATGACCTATAATTTAAGATCATTTCAAATAACCTTTTCCTACTTACTAATGTTGTTATTTTACTTAAGCGTGTGCTTATTGCAGTGCGGAAACTCAAGACATTACCTGTTACCTGTCAAGTTACATTTCCTACACTATGACTTCTCCCGTTCCCTCCAGGACTCATCTCCGAATACATTAACAAAACTTTAAGCAAAGTAGAGTCATAACTTAGAAACAAACAAACAATTATTTTAATGTGTTGGTGCACCATTTAACACTTGACGAGATTTAAGCTATAACTTGTCTTCAACTTAGAAGCTTAGAACTTATATCATGTAAGTAATTTTAAACAGTTTTTATTACGTTTTCAAATCGCTTCCTAAATGCCAGAGTTAGTTACCGAACAGTTAATTTAATTTCAATCCCGCCGTGTCCCGCCCGCTTACAGCCTTGTAAAATGGCGATGCAATAAAATGATTGTCAGAAGCGTTTTACACAATTACATGCCATAGACGACTCATGGCAAAAATAAATATTTTTTGTTTTCACAATTAACACGATGTCATGCATGTATGGATCTGCAAATGAAAAAAGAAAAGTTAATAAGCATGTAACGATGTGTTTGCAACTTCCTTTGAGAGCTATATCTATTTCAGAGCAGAATCTGGCGAACTCAACATTCGACTGCATTGTCGTTAGTATAAGATTTCTGATGGCCTGGTCTGGAGATTTCTGCCAGTCAAGTGAAAAAAAATCTCTGAGTGTATAGGTATTATTTTGAAGTAATTGATGGGTCAATTAGCCTTTTCTCATAAAATCAATTTGGTTGGTAACTGTTATTTTCTTTAAGCTCTTCCTAAAGATTTTCTGAGTGCTTTTTTTATTTCGTAGCAGTTAGAAGCCGTATGTTTAGTTGTTTTCCTTCTCATTCTTCAGTATTTTTTACACAAAATATAAACGACAACATGCTGACAAGATAGATAGATATACACTTTATTAAAAATACCAGCACAATACAGAAATTTACATAAAATATGAAAACTTAAGCCTGTGTTAACTTAAGTCTTAGCTGACAATGTAAATGATTAACAGTCTGTTTGTAATTTTCGCTCTGCTTTGCAGCCCTCGGCGGGTCGAGGAGCGGGGCGGGGTGTTTGCGTCCCGTCTGCAATATAACCGGTACAATGGTAGTATTCCTACCACACCTACAGATACTGCATAGTGAGTAGAGTATACAGTGGTTACTGGGAACCGATATGAAACTATTTAATGATGGTTTTAGAAGATGCACCATTAGAAAAAAATCTGATATAGAACTAGTTGTATTTTCTTTAGAAACTGCTTTCTTTTGATATTTTGATACAGACAATTCGTAGGGAATTCTCCATACTACGTAAACTTTGTAATAATCTACATATATACTTTCTCTTGTCCACTTGTACAAAAAACACATTTAGATAAGAAGCATAATAAAGGCTAAGAAGCATAATCGCTAAATTTGTTTAAAATGAATCGTTGTGTAAGAGTTTTTACGCAAGCGAAACCATATTTGTTCTTTAAAAATGTTGTGTTTTGTGACAGTGTCACAATATCTGTACAGTTTTATAATCCCCGTCCAACGTCCACGGTCCCTCGACATCCCTCGACTGTGTACTATCAGTTATACTGTGGTTCTCCATAGCTCGCGGCTAACGGATTTATACATGGTGTTTTTATTAACGATTTAATTGTTTTACAGAAAAAATCTCATTTTTTTTTATCGTGAGATCGACGAAGTTGAACTTGTAGCTATCATATAAGAATAGAGCACATCCTAGCGGCTCCCGCGTCTGAAGGCGCGCTCATGATATACTCGTACGACATGTTTGCGAGGTTGTGACCGCTTTATTGTGGCTACAGCTTCGTATTGCGGCGTGGATCATGATCGCGCCCATTCGATTGTACTTATAATTACTTATTTGTGTTCATGATGTATGATATTGGTTAAGGTATGATAGGACTGACATGCCAATGTTGGCCAAAGCCCCAATAAATAAAATTATGATAAAAAAAAATATAGGAATAGAAGTCATTTATTTCGGAATCACATCCATATACGATTAAGGAATACAGAATAAAACAAACAAGGTTAGATGTTTTTTTTTTCTAAAGTATTGATATGAATCCTGAGCGAAATATGTTATTTTATATACTTAGTAGTGGATTTCTGTGGTTTTGATCGCGTTATTTTGTGAAAAAATATAGCCTTTGCTTCTACCCTATATAGGTACTATTACAATACCGAAAATCACGATGATTCGTCATTATGATGTGGCGTCAAAACGTAATAAACAGAGCAATAGAAAAGATTTTCTAAGTGCTAAACTGCAACAAAAAAGGGGGTTTTTTTGTTGTAGTAGAAGTAGTATGTTTAGATTTTCTTCCCTTGTTTTTATGTATTTGCAAATAAATGTTATTTCTTTAAAAAAGTATGCATTAATTTTACATCTATGCGATAATACTGAACTCTGATTTAATGAAACTTGTAAAACTTACAATCAGCCTGTATGTTCTGACAGTCGACAGATGTAATAATTCCAATCGAGCTGACGGTGGCGAGACATAGCCTGGGGCCAGTCTGTAAGTAGTGGAAACTAAATACTAACTACTTGTAGATAGAAAAAAACAATGTCTTATTCTTAAAGTACACTATTGGACGCCCGCGGCTTCGCTCGCGTTATTTCGGGATAAAAAGTAGCCTATGACACTCCCAGGATCTCATATTACCTACATACCAAAAAACATGATAATCCGTTCAGCCGTTTTGCGTGATGCGCGTAAAAACAAACAGATAAACAGACAAAAAATCCAAAACTGCTGAAACGTGTTCTGTTATCGATTTAAAGTATTGCCCAAACATTTTTTTTTCGAATATATTCTATGTACAGATTTTTAATGAATAGATAATGTATTTTATAGTTTTTACGTACTGGTACTGTCTTTATGATGTCCATGTATCTTAAAATTCTAAAAACACTATCATAGTGACTGGCCTGTTAGCTTAGTTGGTAGTGGCTCTGCCTTCTAATCTAGGGGTTGCGGGTTCGATTCCCGCTAGACACAAGTATTTATGAAATTCAAAATTTATAATGACTTGTGTTGAGTCTGGTCGTTTGTATGTATAATAAGTATGTATTTACAAAAAGAAAAGTACATATATAAGTATTATATCCGTTATCTAGTACCCACGACACAAGCGTTTGCTTAGTGTGGGGCTAGATGGCGCTGTGTGCAATGTCCCGGAATATTTATTTTATTTATTTTTTTTAACTTACTATTTATTACATTACAATGTTTAGACACCTATTCGTAAAAATGCTCGTCGAAAATGCTTGCAGCCACTTTTTTTTCGGCAATCGGTATCCATACTTGCATAATAAGTATATATACAATAATAAAATATAAAATCAAGGGAAGAAAAACTAAACATACTACTTCTAACTACTACAAATAGGGGCACTTAGAAAATCTTTAGAAAAGCCTAAAGATAATCTAAGTGCTCCAGCCAACTACCAGAGGGCAGCGTGCCCAGCGTACTGGCCGCATTACCACGCTGGATGGCAATGCTGAATAAGTATAATAAATAATATAAGTAATAAGTATATTAAATATTATATAAAAATGTCAACAAGTAACAAAGTAACTGTAAAAAATGCAAATTACACTAAACTTACAATGAATTCAAGCTACAGAATATTACCATCAGATTTTGTTTCCAAAAATATTGTTTGTAACAAAATATAACTAAAACTAAAAGAAAAGAATAGAGACTAACGCGTGACCAAAATGCTGGCTTGTACTTTGCCCAAAAGGTTAGTCTAGCTATTCAACGGGGCAATGCAGCTAGCTTTTTGGGTACGCTGCCTTTTTATTAGGGAAATTAGGTTGTATATATTACGTGTTTATAAATATTCATGACATATCACACAGCGCCATCTAGCCTCATACTAAGCTTACGCTTGTATCATGGGTACTAGATAACGGATATAATACATACATACTTTTCTTTTGTAAATACATACTTATTATACGAGTACATAGAAACGACCAGACTCAACACAAATAATTACAAATTTAAATATTAATAATTACTTGTGTTATGCGGGAATCGAACCCGCAGCCCTGGATTAGAAGGCAGAGCCACTACCAACTAAGCTAACAGAGCAGTCAAAACAATATAATATATACATTTTTTATATTCCAAGTGTACTAAAACTATATTTATACCAGCACAAGTCTAAAATGTCTAAAATATTCAGCCACCAGTCGTGTTAGTACATTTTCCGGACGACTCTGTAAAAAGACAAAAACATTTTCAAATTATACCACTGTGGTAAAGGTAAACACTGCCTGCCATGATATTACATAGCACCTCGTGTACTTCAAATGTTCAATTTTCAATGGATGTGGCTTCATCATCATTCTCTCTCTTGAGTCGTATTTCCTCATGACTGAGGGTCGTGACTCCCCCTCTGAATGAATTCGTTAGGGGAGTTCTCTAAGGCAGATACATCGTGGTGGGCGCCCAGGACCTTCCACGAATTGATTTCAAGTTCACTTAAAATATTTGTTCGTGTTAGGAATGGATAAATTTCTTGTTATTATAATGCAATAAAAACAAATATGTCGATGTTTTAATTTGAATAACTCGTAAGAAAGCACGTAGCTGTCTGTGTTAAGAAGCTTGATTATCATACATTTGACAATCACTAAGGTCGCTTATACATGTGACTTTGTTAGTGAAAAACCCCGGAGGACCCTCAGTAATTAGGATGTAGGACTTATAAGAAGGAGGCCAATCTAGTACATTTAATTCTACAAAACATTTCACAAAGTACTCCGGGGTGCATGGGACCGAATGCAAATGTAAGTTTCATTTTGTAATCGCTTTTTACTTTTATTTGCGTGAAACCTACACCTGCACGATTTAGCTGGATTCAGAGAGGCTTACCGCAAAAATTACTTTACATCTCTGTCCCATTCTACATGTTTAAATAGAGTTTCAGTTTTGATGTGAAATAGCTTGACGATTTTGTAAACATCAAAATCGTCTAGCTATTTCGATTCTCCTGCCCAAACTTCGTTCATACGAGCATTAAGACCACCATTTCATGCAAGTTTTGAAAATTTAATTTATAAATTAACGTTGTTGCTCTGACTCGAGTGACTGGCAGTTCAGGCCAACAAAGTTGATTAAAATTGATTACGGAGGATAATGTGTGAGATAATCTGATTTTTTGCTTTTTGAACTCGTAAAGATTTTACTGTTAATATTTGCACTTTGAGTCTATGCAATATGAACGCGTAAAATTTACTCTTATTATCCTCTTTTGGTCGTTTCTATTTATCTATAATACGTATGTATTTACAAAAGAAAAGTATATAAGTATTATTTCCGTTATCTAGTACGCACGATACAAGCGGTTGGTTAGTGTGGGGCTAGGTGGCGCTATGTGCAATGTTCCGTTTTTTTTAAAATTACAAATTGAAAAAAAAAATGTGACTGTAGAGATCAATCCTGAATCCTCGATCAATCCTGAAGACTCAAATTGTAAGACAGAAACCGGCTTTACTTCAGACCCACAACAGTTTATATAAATTAATAGTCATATTTCTCTGACATAATTTCATTTCTCTGAGAACGTATTTGTTAAATGTTTGTTCAGAATACAAATAAGGAAGATACATTGAGAACAAGTGACAAATTATCTTGGCTTCCATAAATTGAGAGCCAATAAGCTTAGATTGCTTAAAATAGAGCTTGATTACTGAACCGTACTAAGCTAATTGCTCTTGCTTCCAGCTTTATCTTTATTTGAAACTTCGTGAATAGCTTACTCGTGATCCAATTGAAAGTTAATTTGACCTGAATTAAATTTATTGAACTGCTTTCATTGAATTCTTTCTTTGCCATTCAGAAATTACCAGGCGCATCCAAGTTTCAGTTTAAGTTGACGTTTAACAATGAGAACAGTTTGTAATAGGTGATACTTAAATACATTTTTATTACTGAGAAATTATTTTTGAGGAGCCCTATGTCCAGCAGTGGGTCGACAAGGCTTGAAAATGATAATGATGAGGAATTAATTGTATAAAAACAAATTTTTTTTTGCATATAAGTACTATAAAGTTTTAATCAATCAGAATTGAGAGTTATTATTATATCCGCAGTACCTAAAATCCTCGCACTTATCTACAAATAAAACGAGCCAAAGAAGCGCCCGTGGCTCAGCTAGCGGCGGTAATCGCGTGCGATTACTAATGTTAAGTAGTTATTGTTGAGGCGGCCAGTACGCGGATGGGTGACTAAAAAGTGGCATTCCATTTTGGGCGCTTCCGTGGGGCGGATGACACGTAATTTTTTAGGTCACTAAGCCATATCAGAGGCTCTTAGGGCGGCTTGATTAACTCTCGACACCAGATTTGGCCTGTCTCATTCGATAAGAAGAAGAAGACTTACAAATAAACATATATGACTAATCTATTAATATTATTTTTAATAAAATCGCTTAAAAACTTCTCCTTTAAAACTATTTTTCAATTCAACCTAGTTACTTTGCATCAGAACTTACCTGTGCCTTGGACAGCCAATTAAGGCAGTACTTTTGTGAGCAACTCTTGCAATTAGTACCAGCAAGGATCTCACGACTGATTTTTAATAGACTTCTTGCTAAAATAGTCTTTGTAAAGATAGTTACTAACAAACTTCAAAAGATGGGAGAGATTCTGTAAATAAATATATTAAGACACATTACACAACGCTGTCCAGCCACATAATACGAGGAAACGCTTGTGCCATGCGTACTAGAAAACGGATATAATACCTGTACTTGTATACTTTTTTTTGTAAATACATACTTAACATACATAAGAACGACTAGACCAGACTCAACTCAAGTATCGTATGTATAGTTTGTACATATGTTTAATATATGTATTTGGAAAAAAAGTATAAATGTGTAACTACATATTATATCCGTTTTCTATTATCTGTGGCACAAACGCATCCAAACGCTTATCTCCAGACCTAAATAAATAAATAATAACAATAAATATAAATAAATAAATATTCCGGGACATTAGAGTTAGAGACACAGCGCCATCTAGCCCCACACTAAGCAAACGCTTGTGTCGTGGGGACTAGATAACGGATATAATACTTAAATTACTTTTCTTTTGTAAATACATATTTATTATACATACAAACGACCAGACTCAACACAAGTAATTATACATTTTTAAAATGCATAAATACTTGTGTTATGCGGGATTCGAACCCGCAAACCTTAGATTAGAAGGCAGAGGCACTACCAACTAAGCTACCAGGCCAGTCACTAAGCTAACAGGCCAGTCAATAAATACATCATAATTGATGTGTCACATTTGCAGAATTCCTTTCTATATCTGCTCTGTTGATTGCCTTTTTTACCGCCTACCATTTGCGGGATATTTTATTTCTTTGCCTCCCTTTTTGTGGTAATTTTTTAATTAAGATTAAGTCAGTGATTATGGATGTCGAAAATAGGTTGGCTTTTGGACTAATAAATCTTATGGAGAACAAACTTTTATGACAGAAAAGCTTCGGATGAATATTATACCTACATAGGTCTGCATCGCGTTACATCTGTCTGGAAAAAAATACCAAACCATTTACTACTATTTAGGTCTAACAGATAAAAAACACTTATTTATGAGAGTTTCTTTCAATCTCGAATTTCGCAGACGGTCTACAGCTATATTTGCTGATAAATGGATGCATAGCACTAGACCTAGAAACATTACATTTTACACTTAATACAAAGTCAATAATAAGTCAACAAATACAACATACCTACCTGGACGCCCACCACGATGTATTTGCCCAAGAAAACCCGTTAACGGTTTTCTGCGGAAGGACCCGACCCTCAGTCATGAGGAAATACGAGTCAAAGAGAGAGATGGGTACATAACTTAGTTTCATTTGACCAGATCCTCAAGTATTCCAAGTTTATGGCTGCATCTGTGTACCCCGACCCACGGCTCTAGAGTATCGAAGTTTATACCTTACAACACTCTATAGATACCGCATCGTGCAGCAAATATTTCATACACATAGGTATCGTTTGTGTTCATAAACTTAAAAGAATATAAGCCTTTAACTTATACTTTTATTGCGAAAATAATCACGACCGGCAGGATTAGAACCTGCGCATTTCTGATTACCAGCCAGAACGCCAACCGCTAGGCTAACTACCAGGCGCAAAATTCCACACTCATTTCCAAACACTTCAGACTAAGCGGCTGATGGCAACAATGTGGTGTAGTAGGGTATGTTGGATTTTTACCCATTAAAATCCTGGCCAGCCTAATTAAAAGAAGAAGAAAAAGTACTTCGGATACTCTAACTCGCCGAAGCCACGCTTGCTTACTTATATGCTCTTCTTAATCTGCTAATGTGTCTCTAGGTTACATTGTCTAGAGAGGAACTCTCCAAGTAGTGCAGTTAGTGGCCGCCTCCGTACGTGATGAAGTTCGCCTTGTCTGACGTAAATACTAATAAGGTAGCCTCTATGGGATAGCTTCCTTTGTTTATTTTTAACTGGATTTTGTGAACGGATAATATTTCCGCAGGATTTATAGAAGTTAATAAATATATTTTATATAACACCTGCTCGTCAATGGCATATTATGTGTTTAAGTTTAAAGCAAGTCATTTGTGTCCTATGGTCTAGCCGGGTCATTATAAATGTACTGAATTTCATAATCCCCTAGGGAATAATGACATTTGAATTTGGAATGCAATCAACATTGAATATACGAGCTCCTTGCAATCCATGACCAAACGTCAAAATTAGAACATAAACTTTTCAAAGAGCCCTACACCAAGAAGAATTTATTCAAAATTAGAATGAAACTTTTCATAGAAACCTGCATGAAGAAGAATTTGCCACTACAAAAAAAAAACATATAGAACGAAAAGGCGCTAAACTGCAAATCTTTGTGTTATTTTGTAACAAAATAGCGTATTTAATTTATTTTATTTTTTTAAGTAAGTACTTTCTTTTTAATTGTGTTATGTTTTATTGCCTCGCAGTGTTTATATAAAGTAGAGTATGCCTTTTGGGGATAAAGCAGTGTATTTGTCTCGGGCGTTGTTGAACCCCTCGGCCTCGGGATTCTAGCTTTAACTCTCTCGCCTCGCTCGAGAGTTAACTCTTAACCCTAGGATCCCTCGTCCTTGGGATTCAAAATATCGCCCGAGACATAATACACTGCTTTATCCTATATTATATATTTTGTTGGTAACATAACGTCATAGAGGGGTGCCAAGTGTATGGTCATACCGCAGAGAAATACAGAGTACTATTTATACCCACACAAAATATGTTATAAAAATAAACTATCCTTATGTACTTCTCACAGTTTAGTATAATGTATTGAAGCCTTGGGAGTGGCTAGTTTTCATATGCATTCAGGAAGCGATGAATGCAATCTTAGACTTATGTATGGATCCTTTTCAAGCAACTGAAAAATGAATTAATAAATTCCTATCTAAATTAGCCAAATCATAACTAAACTAAGCTATTAAGTACTAAAATAGCGATATACCTATGTATGGGCATGTTGTGTATATAATTTTGAGTTGGAAAAGGATGCTGAGTTCGAGCTAGTGACATAACAAGAATATGTACAAATTAAAAAAAAAAGCATTAGTTTATTTATTTATTTCTATCATCTAATATATCAGCTTAGCTTGAAGAGGATCAAAAATCTGAACATAGAAGACATTAGAAAAAAGAAGTGTTTGGGTATATTTTTTGTCTGTTTATCTGTTTATTTAAACGTCCATAACGCAAAAACGGCCGAATGGATCATTATAATTTTTGGTACCTATGTAGGTAGTATGTGAAAGGAGCGTCATAGGTTACTTTTTATCCTGAGATAATGCGAGCGAAGCCGAAGGCGTCTACTAGTATAATTATAAATGGTCGATATAACAATCAGGGCAAATATTTTATGTTGTATGTTAAGGCTAGGGCAGGAATAAAAGAAACAAGCTTTCCCTTATTAAACAATTTACTATAAAGTTTTGTAATCGCTTGCACTTTCGAATAAACTTATCTACTACTATCCGGGGTAGCTCAACGTTGCCTGCTTTTTTCAGCGTTTCCAGAAATTCCATAGGATTGTTACCCAAAGCCTCTGGCAAGAAATCACACGTCACATTAACTCCACCCGTTTTAATATCTATAAATATGTACTCTGCATATAAACAGTTAGATAGTACAGTTGACAATGATTCAAATAACCATTCTATATCTCCAACACATTCACATGAAAATTTGAATTTCCTTAACATCAATATATTAACTAAACGGTTTTCACTCACGTGTAAATCGCGTAAGTTGTTTACGCGTTTCGGATGTTATGACATCCATCTTCAGAACGTATGTTCTGGGACCGCGGCAGCACGCAGACTGCGCGCCGCCGCGCGAGCGGCCCGCCGGGACACGGGCGCGGGGGCCTGGGATGGTGGGGGTGGAGGCGAGGCGATGCTACTACTCCCGGCCGCTTCGTCCTCGGGTCGCTCCACTGCTTCATCAGGGACAGCAACATCGACCGATGTACCAGCGCATACAAAACTAACCGTATCTTGATCCAAAGTTTCAATGATCCTTCTCTTTGTCATCGTATTAAGAGCTGGGACCCACGCCGGTGGAAGCGCCCATCCACGGTCTCGGTTGAAATTCGGGTAGCGGTTGATCTCTATAGCCTCTCGTACTTTACGCGGAATAAAAGACTTCTCTCTCGCCAGCACAGAAGCTTGATCAAACCGAATGTAATGCTGTACATCCGAGAGCCGCGCATGTTCCGCTATTGCTGATCTGGCTGTGTCTCCGTCCCTAAAACTCCTAATATGCTCGGACAGTCTTGTGGTAATGTTTCGGCGAGTCTCCCCTATGTAACTCTTGCCACAATC
Source organism: Macaria liturata (assembly GCA_964023185.1). Classification (NCBI taxonomy): domain Eukaryota; kingdom Metazoa; phylum Arthropoda; class Insecta; order Lepidoptera; family Geometridae; genus Macaria; species Macaria liturata. The sequence goes on from OZ026828.1 coordinate 10,527,773, forward strand.
ACACGGGACTCTATACACGCCCGGTACATTCCTTAACATGTTGAACGGGCGACTCTCTTTTTCAATTTTGGATATCAATTCGAAAATGTCTTGTATTTTCTCACTTGTATCATAGACGGCTATAGATGGCAACACGAGGAGGAGGCCTATACCCGTATTTGGGTGCCTAGTTAATCTATTATTTTTAATTATTAAAATTGTGTAAACATACTATACCAGGCAAATAAACTCTTTTTTTTTATTATCATAGACGTAAGAGTAGTTTGTTATTTCGAGTGTTTCCAAGTTAGGACCAACACCATTTATGAAAAGCACTTCTTCTTTATTCCAGTTATGCGGTGAATCAATATTCAACTCTGTTAAATGATTACCTATTTTATCTAACACGATCCAAGTTGGAGTTTTGTAAATAGATCGAAGAGACGTTTTTAATTTCTTCTTAAAAAACAACAGTTTTATTCCTGACATAAAAATACAGGTTACAACGATGTTTAACTAAAGCATCAATGTGGAAAAAGGAAGTTAAACGTGACGGGAATCTATACTGGGAATAATTTTGGCTCACAAATTAGGCTGCCGAAACACACCATTAGGTGCATTGCGACAGACGGTGGCTAACCACATATATATGCTATTAAAAGCATAATAAAAAAGTTTCTTATATAAAATAGCCTTAAAAAACAAAACGAACCTAATAAAAGAAGCGACTAAACACTTTATGAAGTGAAAACGATCGCCAACTTTCAAATATAATACATAAAACTCCGCAAGCAAAGTTATTTCGCTAAAGATATGAGCATATAAAACGAGGTAGTTTGACGAAGTCGAAGATTACCGCTTATTAGACACAGTATTAGTTGCAAAAACAATGAAATTGAAAAATGAATATGAATTAAAATTATTTAATAAAATAATTCATTCGTATAATATATTCATTGGTATAATATGCACACATGAATTCAATATACGCAGGACCGGGACGAGTGGCATACAAAAAGAGAGGCCTACGCTTAGCAGTAGGTGATAACTGATGATGATGATGATGATATAGATACATGTGCTTTAAGTTAAAGTTATTTTTACTTACACGGTTCGCGGTTGGTTCAATGATACGAGTAGCTCTATTAAAGATTAGACTTACCTGTAAATAATGTATAATGTAGAGGCTGAACGTTAGGCGACGCGTTTCGAAACATAAGGCGTTTATTTTAATGCAGAATCTAGTAAGCCCAGGGATAATCTGCGTCTGGGATGCAATCTTCCCACGTGTCAGGAAGATATAACGCCTTTATGGCCCAAGTTTTTGCCGCTCCGTCAAATTGGCCGACACTGGGCTAAAGTATACAGGGCTACTCGAAATAATAAACAAATCAATTTGATAATAAATTATTCCTTATTATAATAACAATTTTATTTTATTTATACTGTATACCGACATGGCAAAGAAATTACTCTTCGATTTGATAATGACTGGCTAAGCTACTGGTCCATGAAAATGCTAATGAAGGGAGATCTTCTAATCACCCTGAAGCTCATTGGCATGTACATCTTGCCCATTCTAATCTACAGTACAGACCTGATCACTAACCCAGGATCAAAGGGTCCAACTTAAGCTTTGCCAAAGAGTCATGGAACGCAGCTCTTGGTTTCAAATAACAAGACCGCGAACGCAACACTACGCTGCGTTCCATGTGCAATGGCTGCCCGGATCAAGTGAGACTGGGCGGGTCAGGTTTGCCGAATGCGGCCTGACTACTGGGCAAAGGTTTCCACTGAATGGGAAGCCTATTGGAAGGAGACGTCACGGTCCGATGGCGAAAAGATATGATAGACTAACATAACGACTGAAAGGAGCTGGCCTCGGACAGGAAGAAGTGGAAGAAATTAAGGGAGACTTTTGCCCAGCCATGGGACAGTATTGATTAAATAAAAAACCCTGTGCTGGCTGTCCTACTGCTGACAAAAATTTTACACAATTTCTTCTTCTTCAGAATCTAAATTTTATTCTAAAAAAAAAAACAGACGCTCTGTATAACACAAAGGATCTAGGGATCATTTGTACTGAAAGGTTAAACAAATTTGTCTTGCTATGAGATATATTTCTATGAGATTATATTTTTTTTATAATTAATTTTGGACTGGTACTTGAGCCGTCCTATGTCAACGGTGTTTTTAATCTGTGACAAAAAGAGAAGTGTTACAAGTTTGGGAGCTTGTTTGTGTCTCTGTTTATTAAAAAGATCCAAGTTGGGGATCATGTTTATGTAATAAGTAATATTATTCAGGTGAAAGTTTGTATGTGTTTATTTGTAACTTCTTCAATTTCAAACTGAAAATTTGTCATGAAGGTAGGTTAGACTTACTTTTTAACCCAGTTCAGTTTTTCTTACAAGGAATGGATTTGGCATTGACCATAATTATATGCCATTGACTATAATCGCCTGATGGTAAGCGGACGTTACGAGCACATTATCTCGGACTAAAAGAAGGAATTCATTGTCATTCGTTTTTTAGACCTGCCACAAAATTTGCTTCCATGATAGCATATTTTCACATGAAATAGAAAATTCCATTTGTTCCTAGAAAATGTAAGAGAATATTACGAAAGTACTATAGCGGGTATTGTAAAGCAAAGCTCAAAGGCGCCAAGAGGTTAATAAGGATTATATTGACTATCATAGTTTCATTAATGCATTATTATGTAATAACTCCTAAATTTCAAGGTTTAAGTCTCTGGATAGTCTGGGTTCTGTACCTTATTCCACAGGGAAAGAGATCATAATAGTAAAATTCTTGTTATGGGAAATCGCAAGATTGTATTACTGAGAACTACTGCGTAGAAGTTTCCATTATTTATGGATGTGATTTTTTTTTGCGAAAAATTTATCTGATTTCCATTTATTGCAAGTGCTGATGGTAGTATAATTCAAATTATTTCTTATGCAATTCCATAACAACCTTAGCCAGGCATATGATACGGAGCACAGCTTTTGGTTTATAGTAGCAATCTATGACCCTAGGTAGGCCCTAGTAGTAACCTAAGCGAGTGTGGCTCAGCGGTACCAGTATCTGCTTTTCATCCAGACGCACCCTGGTTCGAATCTAACCCTACACCAATTACTTGTATTTTCAAGTTATGTGTGGATTTGCACTCGCTTAGCGGTGAACGAAAACATCGTGAGGAAATCGACATGTTTGAGGACCACAATATCTGAGGACATGTGTCTTCCGTGGAAGGACCTGGGCGCTCTCCACGATGTATCAGCACAAGAGAACTCACCTAAAGAATTAACTCTGTGGGGGAGTCGCGACCCTCAGTCATCAGTCAGGATATACGACTCAAGAGAGAGTAACCTATGGAAAAATAAAAAAAAAAATACAACAAAAAAAAAATTTGACGAAAAATATGTTATAGTAGTAGTACCACAGAGTGCACAGGTGCGACCGTATTCCAGCTGCATTCTGGCCTGGCTGTATAGTGCACCTCACGTATTTCATACATTTCTATAGCAGATTGCGCGACCAATATTACTTACAATAAAGGAAACTAATACGAACCATGTTTTAGGAATATTACAATATGTTCTTTTACACAAACTAGTAGATAATGTATTTACATACGTCAGATTGGAAATAAAATTTATTTTATGAATTTAAAACATACTTTATTTTCGTAATTATTTATTTGTGACATACTTTTACATACATACTTAGACAAATATAAGAAAAAAAAATATTTACGAACGAAATTAGTTTTAAAGCCTAAGTAAATCAACCACCCATCGATGTGCCTATATTATTATCGAATCAATGACCTCCTATTTCAAGCCACTTATAAATTAAACTCTTCGAAGCGCGAACTACAGCTAGCCATAAAAGCCTGTTGCCTCCTGAAGCTAGTAATAAGTTCAGGATGCACTGAACCATGCCGTGGAGGTCGGAGCAACGAGGTTTATCTACGAGACTCAAGCAACATAACCTTATACGTTACTGGTGGCAGCACTTCTGTAAATAAGAAAATCAAAAGTAAATTCGGTCCATTTGCTTGCCTTTTTGGCTTCTGCGGTTCGGCCGCCATTTCAATATCACATCACGAAAAGGCGTGTTGCTTTGGTGACATGAGAGATAAATACATCTTTATTACAACGGCTTAAGTTTGATAATGGCGTACAAAAAATTCCGCTAGCTGAGCTAAGAACGCATCACTGGCATTTAACTACAAGATCTTAACAGGACTTGTTAGTTCTGTTTTTGTCCGAGCGCAGTTATCTGGGACGCACTCTTCCAATATTTTTCTCCTAACTCTTACTAACGAAGGAGTATAAAGTTGAGACTGTGAAGTGGGTTCTTCTTGCTACTTTTTTCATCTTTGATTCTGTGAGTACCTACATGTAAATATTCATTTCGTCGTAATTAAGTTAGTAGTTGTAAACAAGAGATCTTTTCGCTCAAAGAACAGTTAAATAGAAAAGTAATATTAGAACAGTTTCAATGTAGAGATAATTCTATGGATATTTCTCTGACAATAACTTGAATACCGGTCGATCATAATTGTTGTTTAAAAAAATAATGAAACAGGAAACTACCACCAGAATACATTTAGTATAATTTCTTTTTTAATTAATGTTATTCTATCCTTGGAGTTTCTGATGTTTTTTTCTAACATCTGTCGTGTTTTTATATCCTTTTAGACACAGACAGACAGACACAGGATATTGTGATCCACAAACATGTCGGTTTCCTTACAATGTTTTCCTTTACCGCCAAGCGAATGCAAATCCTCACATAGCTTGAAACCACAAGTCATTGGTGTAGCTGTACTAGAACCAGGTTGCGTCAGGATGAAAAGCAGACGCTGAAACCGCCGAGCCACACTCGCTTCAAGCGATTATTTGTATGGACTACGTAAAATAAATAATTAATTTCCCAAATACGGTTTGCCCTCTGGCGTTCATAACGAAATCGATGCAAAATTAATTTGTGGCCACAACAATGGACAATGGAGGTTGATAAACAATTTTAGGCCTCATTACTCTCGCCCGATATTGAAGTCTCGAACATGCTAACATGTTTAAAGCAATATTGCTGTGAAATATTACAACAATATTGCTTTGTACTCAATAAGTAAATATATTATGTACTAGTGGACGCCCGCGGCTTCGCTTGTATTATTTTGAGATAAAAATGTTTAAAATGAATATAACTTTTTTATTTACGAACCGACTGAAATGAAATAAACACTAGTTAAAATGCACCAACATGTTAATGAAAACTGTAGACAAATCGGTGCAGCCGTTTTTGAGTCTATAATGAACAAACATACCGACAGACAAACAGATTTTTTTATAAATATGATTATTGCATCAATAAAACCCCTCAACGATTATTTTTTCCATTATCTTCAATATACAGACACCGGCCGGTTACAGCTTTATTATATGTATATATAGAGAAATATTGCAATAAAATATTACTAATATATAGCCTTATACTCTATTCTTCTAATTAGTTTTATTTCTGTTTGCTTCGTTGTTTGTTGTAAATGTAAAAGAGATGAAATGGAAAAGTGAGATGTATATTTTTTGTCAAGCGCGAATTTATTTATATTTTGCTCGTTTTATTGTAAGACGCTATAAAAACTCATTACATTTTTCTTTTTTTTAAATAACAATGTTTACAGACTCTAAGAATCTCAATTATAAGCAATTTATTCGAATACGAATTCCAGAGAAATATAATTAAAAGTTTGATAGTGAGTTCGATGACTTCAAGCTGTGCTAACAAAACTGTTAGATGTAGCAGTACTGATTTGCAAATAGAAATATATCTTTGAAAGAATATATTTTTACAAAACATTTCACTTGATATTTTTCGGTGTACAATACAATCAAAGCTGAATTATTTTGAGAACGATCTTGACGTAGACATTAGATCATAATTAAGTTGTGCAAAAACATGAAATGTAATCAAAATTTCATAGTAAAAAAGTTACTCCACCGGTATAATTTATTCACTCATAATAATAATCTCGTATTAGGAACAGTGTATGATTCATCAAAAGTGGTTCAGTATTTTTTGCAATTTCTGAAAGAGAGTACACTAAGTCCAAAGCCTACCTATAGGTATTGAACTACCTCTTTGCGTCGCTATTAAATTGGTACTTTTATTAAAATCTTTTGGATAGTAGACTTCAATGATAAAAACAATCAAGTTTTACAGTTCAGAATGGTTAAAAAAAACACTGTGTTTAAATGAACATTCATGCAAGTATTTATATATCAAATACATAAAATGAAGGATTGCCAAAGTAGCTCAAGATAAATGTTCGCATGACTTTAATAATATAGGTATACGACTATGAACGGAGAGTTATGTAACAACGTCAATCACGGAAACCACCACACCTACGGCTTCCAGATGCATTGTAAATAAAATTTTCTTATTCATTTTGATAACAATACTTACATTAACCACTTTTTACGACACATATATTACTATGGATGATGAATTATGGTCATTAGCAAAACTGTAAAGTACTAAAATAATCTCTGTATTAGGATTATCTTCAAAACAGTGTTTATAGTTTTCACTAATACGGTTAAAGTATAAAATTTTTAGGTGCAAATTCTTATACGCTATGTATATTTGTAGCTTGATTTGTGTATATTAGCACAGAATAATAAATTAAGTGTTATAGGCTTATCGGACTACGGCACTCTTTCGCGATCATCTTGGTCTAACCTTAGATGAGTAAAAAAGTGAATACTTAAGCTTGTATGAGAGATTACTCAACCTCGTGGCAAAGTTTTAAACCGCCCTTATGGCTTTATGACTGCCGCACAATGGATGGGTAAACAACATGTCTTCTACTTCTTATCTAATCAACTCTGGTGTTGAGAGATTATCAACCCGCCCTAAGAGCCTCTGACATGGCTTAACGACTGGCGTACTAGGCATACAGCCGGGACCTACAATTTAACATGTCATCCGACTCACAGAAACGCCCAAAATAAAATGCCACTTTTCGGTCACCCGTTCAAGGACTAACCGCGTCGCCCTTTAAACAACATGTAAACAACCATGATAAAAAGAAAAATTACTTAACATATCAATTCCAGGATAAATACAATTGAAACACGATGAAAATTCCAGTCACATATTGGCTGACTGCAACATTTTCTGAAATTCCGAATTTGGCGAATTGGATTCGAGTGCAGTTAGTCATGAAAATGTGAAGGAAACTACAATTCTGTATTTACCTACTACAGTACTGAGGATCTCTCTCTCTCTTGAGTTGTATTCCTCATGACTGAGGGTCGTGACTCCCCCGCAGAATTAATCCGCTAGGGGAGTTTTCTTGGGCAGATACATCGTGGTGGGCGCCCAGGTCCTTCCACGGAAGACACATGTCCTCGGATATTGTGGTCCTCAAACATGTCGGTTTCCTCACGATGTTTTTCTTCACCGTTAAGCGAGTGCAAATCCACACATAACTTGAAAATACAAGTCATTGGTGTAGGGCCGGATTCGAACCCGGGTGCGTCTGAATGAAAAGCACACACTGGAACCGCTACGCCACACTGAGGATAAGGTAGAAAATTTAAATGATACAGACCATAGTTTGTATTTCAATAGATACGGTGGTACTATATCTATAGACTAGTGGGTGCTCGCGGCTTCGCTCGCATTAAGAAGTAAAACTTGCATCCCCTATTTCACCCCCTTAAAAAGTGGCATTTCCAAAAATCCTTTCTTAGCGGATGCCTACGTCATAACATCTACCTCCATTCCAAATTACATCCCAATCCGTACAGTGGTTTGGGCTGTGCGTTGATAGATCACTATATCAGTCAGTCAGTCAATCAGTCAGTTACCTTTGAGTTTTATATATATAGATAGATAACAGACATATCAGCTGTTTTAACGGTTTTCTTATAAACCTGTATCAAAAAGTGATTAGTTGGTCAGGGACTTGTCTAATTCTGTTGTTTTTAAAGTATGAAACTGAAAAGAAAAAAAAGAATAATGAAAAAGGTTGAATGAGGTTTTTTTATAGTGGGTATTATCAAACCATGTCAACTACTCACTTATACCTAAAATAATATGCATATAAACTCCGCATAATCTGCGAATCCAGAGCAATCCACTCGTAAAACCAAAACTTAAATGTTCTGGCCCAATTACCTACTTGGTTGGAACCAAGCCAGAATTTAAGGCGGTGTTATGCGCACAGTAAATTGAGGGAAACCAGGGTAAGTGCCTATTTCTATTAAGGTGGGTCATCTTTGTTTTTATTTATTTTCTTAAAAGCCCGTAGTTTGGACGGCTAAGGCGATGCGAACAGTAATGATCGCTCACCATCAGGCGAGTTATGGTCAAATGCAAACCCATTTCATGTAAAAAAGAAACTATTATCAATGACAGACATTGGTGTGGTTAGTTGTTGAAAATTTACCAAAATGTGGTATTTATTTTAAAGCGATGTGTTTTGCTGTCTTTGTTTTCAGACAGACGCGGAAAACGAGATTTCTTTTCAATACTATGTAGTGTAGTGATACGGTTAAAAAAGTAAGAACTTTTAAGACATTCACTGAATAGTTTTAACATTAGTTATAGTAATGTATCAGGATGAATCGCTTCCATATAAACGCGTTCCTTTTTGTAGCCTTTCCTTGCCAGAAATGTAAACTACTAGATAGCTAGAAATGGCAGATCACGCAAACCACAGAGTGTATAACAGAATTATTATTTAATATTTAGTGTACTAATATGATTACTTACTCTTCAAATAACTACAAACATTTATATACAAGATCTTCTCAGTTCATTTCAAAATAGAAATACTATTTACGCTCTCACAAAAGAAATGAACTTAGATAGATACAAATGAAATAAGTCTAATTTATATATTAATTTGACAGCATCAGCCCTTTTTCTATTCTGTAAAAACCTAGGTACTTACTGCTCTGGGTAGCAAAAATGTCTGCCTGAATAATGAAAAAAAAATATATCTTTTCTAGAATTGTAACTCTTGGTTGTCCGTTATCCTTTTTTATGGTCAGCAGATTGCGTAGCAGTCAGTACGCCGCCCTTCGTCACATGTGACGGGCGTCCTAACCAGAGATTATGCTTTGAATGTAGATGGATTGTAGAATATATCGAAATGATATCATTGTTTCAACAATTATATTTATAAATATGAATAAGAAAATGTACGACTAAAAATCATTTTTTGTATTACAGTAAGAAGATAAAAATACATAGTTTAGCTTCACAATGAAAGTAATGTTATTTTGGCATGTTTAATGTAAATATACACAAAAACAAGTACTCGTAAAGCAGTGGTAATTAGAACTTACTTGAATTTAAAACTTTAATAATTGGTAAAAGTTTCTTGGCTGTCATCTGGTCAACACAGTTATACCTATAGATAAGGGTATTTCAAAGTACCTATAAACTCGCTAAAAATAGCTTACTTTAGGGAATATTTAGTATTTGTTAAGATGTAGGCACACGAGTTGAAAAAGTCGCGTCTTTCATAACACTATTAACGCATTCACTCTAACAACTAACATTACGCTCAATCTACGTCTGTTACTTGATCTAAGTTTGAAACAATCCCTCGACTGAGCGGCCATTACAAGGGCGAGATAACATATCGAACCTTATTGATGGGGAAACTATCACGGGCTAATAGGTTTTCCGTCACCCGCCTTTTTGCTTCGCTGGAATTTACTTTCGTAAGTTGGCAACACTGTTTCTTTTTTTACGGAATGTGGTTGGGATGAGTCAACACTCTTTTGTTATTCAAAAATTCAAGCTTTTAAATCTGGTGGAATAGATGCATTTTATAATATGCAGACTTAAACTAATAATATGCAGGACTAAAAAGAAACCTACTCGAAAAAACGTTCCACTATCCTTTACATAAGTATTGTTGAAGTAAATATATTTACTTCAACAATACTTATGTTAATAGGTATTTATTTATTGTTATATAGACTAGAGATTTTAGCAAATAGTCGAGCCTTATTCAATAGGTAGGTATTTATAGCTAGGTACTTATTACATATTTCTAACAAATTCAGAGATATATGTGCTCGTTAAAAAAAGATTGAATAAACGTATAAAAACGTTGCTCTACGCCCTTAAAACGTTTTGATACAGAGAAATGTCACGTGTGTGTGTGAGTTACGTAACAAAAGCTTTATAAATAAAGACTCCTTATTTTTTATGCTCACATAGATTGTTAATTCACACATTAATACAAAATTACAATAGTATTCATTCTTATATCTAAAAAATTGATTTAAATGAATATGGCGGCTGGTTAACGAATAAATAACGGGAAATTATGTAGAGCAAGAATATTGATGTATACATTACCAAATGCCATTTGTCAACATTCTTCACCAATTCCTTCCCGTGTAATCGATTTTAACGTCTTAAATTTCTTCCATCCACGGTCGCATTTTTCAATTGTAATTTTTTTTTCTATAGAAAAAGATCTTACTTGACAAACTAACTATGTATTTGTATAGTCTACAAAAAAAATATTTAAGAGTCTCAAATTTCAAAAGTCGTTTCGCAACAAATTCTTTGTAGAGATCCTCATGATCAAAGAAGCCGCGCATGTTGTACATAACGAGGCGGAAAACTGTCTTCCAAAAGTTAAATGTTTAACAAACTAGAGACAAAAAGTATTTCAATATCTCCGCTCCCTTCCCAGCAAAAATCTCGTAATATTTTTTGTTTGCCAAGACCCGCCTAAGTTCGCATTTCCCTTTGGCAAAATTCAAGTCATCGTTATTTCCGAAAAGAAACGCAATTTGGTGGAAAATAATCATTCTGCCAAGTTTCTTTGTTTACTTTACTTAATATCTGGTAAGACAAGGAAACGCTTGTGAAGTGCTGATAACGTAATTGTAGCCTGTTTTTTGTTTAATTTCTAGTCGACAAATTAACAAAGCAGTGCGGTGATTATGGAAAATGTTATTACGCAATTTAAACAGTGGTTGTTTGTGTTCGTTTAGATTATTTTAAAGCTTTATAAAATTAGTTTTATAGTCATTTAATACATCTTATTGAACCCAATATGTATTACGAGTTACATAAGAGAAGTAAATAAGCTGGGTTCTCAACCTAATTGAATTCTTTACCTCGCTAGGCATTACTTGGCTTGTCGCCATTAATATGTATATGAAATTTAATAAAAAAAAAACAACACTGACGCTCCGTATTATCCATAAATAAAATTGTTTTGCAATCGTCTGTCAGAATAACCGCACCTAAAACTTTCTAAATGTTAACAATTTTTTTCTACTAGCACACTATATTCATTTATTTATTCCTGTATAAAAACAGTATTTATTATATTCCCCAGTAACTAGTGTATGAAATAGCATGCCCCGGACGTTGATTTCCCAGTTGGACTAATGCAAATCATGCGGCAACACTATCAGGTCGAGAAGTGAATGTTATATTTTGTTTTGTTTAATTGAGTTGGACAATGTATTAAATATTCATGATCATCTTCAGTCACATGCACTTATAAACACATACACATAATAAATTAAGTGAGTCTATTTTTTTAATTAGGTATTCTATAAAAGAAACTAACCAATTCAATAGACCTGGCTCTTAAAATATTATTATTGTCATCATCATTCACAATCTTTTTAATAGGAAAGTTAGATATAGGTTTTTGTTAAGGTCATGGGTTTGCACAATTATCTTAAATATATTTTATTCATCACGCTCTTAAATCAAATGCATAATGGCACATTACAATGGGCTCTAGCGCATTCATATAAAATGCATCGCTTTCATGTCGAAAAATCTCTTCTTATTTTGTTAATAAATAGATAATAACAAGCTTATTTATAAAATATGTTGTTGATATTGAGTGCAAGTCTATTATGGAGGCAAACAGAGTTGTACCACATAATCCCCCGGTCGGGTTTGAAGTCACGGCAGTCTTCGGAGACATACAAATTTAGTCAAAGTTCTAATATTGCTTGTTCTTATGGGATTTCTCAATGCAGTCGATAAAGACTTATAAAAATAAAAATAAGAAATTGATTGAAAAGAAAGACTCTAATTATGATTTGTATTAGTATCAGTGGGTGTGGTAAGTGGCATTTCTACATTTTAATTATAGTATTATTAGTATTATACTAAACTAGTGGGTGCTCTTGGCTTCGCTCGCATTAAGAAGTAAAACTTGCATCCCCTATTTCACCCCTTTAAAAGTGGCATTTCCAAAAATCCTTTCTTAGCGGATGCCTACGTCATAACATCTACCTTCATTCCAAATTTCAGCTTAATCCGTCCAGTAGTTTAGGCTATGCGTTGATAGATCACTATATCAGTCAGTCAGTCAATCAGTCAGTAACCTTTGAGTTTTGTATATTAAGATTCTTAGAAAATCTTATTATAAAATATGTTGATGATTTTGAAAAAAAAAATATTCTGCTAACAAAGTTTTGGTATAAAAGCCAAAAAGTGCGACAAACACTGATTCAGACTCTTCAAATTAAAATTTAATAATAATATCACTTATGTTACTCTAGAATCGAAAACCCCTCGGTTGTGATTTACTTACCCTAAGTTTTATACTCAAACTTAGCATTGAGGTGGAAGCAGAAAGTGCGATATGGATCATATCTGCAAGTAGCTGCATCACAAAGAAGCACCTGAAGTAAGGATGCAAGCCATATCTCACGTCCGAGGAGGTGGGGCTTGGACGTAGGGATCTAGATATGACTTTGTTTTTTTTACACTGGGCAGTCGGGCATTTAACCACCAGGTCACCTGAAATGACCATCAGTGTGGATCCAGGTGGAACATGACTGTACAGGAATGGTAGCGAGCCAGGTAGGTACCAAAATGTATATTACCACCACGCAAGGTGATAATAATCATGTGGATACAAACATTATAATGCATGATTTTACATAGCCCTTAAAAATATTCGAAATTCCTGCATGCAATTTTTAATACTAGCATTCGATTAGTTCGACATGTATGTATGTTATATTTTATTTTACACTCTCAATATGTTATTTATAAGTTTACGTTTAAATAAAACTTGCTTAATGTTAAGCTACACTGTAGTGTAAAATGTAGCACGTTTGTCTAGAATATTCCTATTTTGTCTGGAGTATTGAGATGTTTTAAAATTACAAGTCAAAACGCAACTACCAATTATTGTGTTACCATATCCAGATCCAAACTTCTGAGTGCAAAGCCGTTCACTTATTCAGACGGCTTTTTGCAGAATTGGCGCGGCGGCGCATGGCGCGGCCCGCGGCCGACCGTGCACTGCATGGAGGCATGCGAATGCATTTGTGCATTTGATTAAATACTGCATTGCTGAAAATTGGAGAGCTTTCTCCAATGCCTTTTATTTTCAGGCGATTTGTGAGCGTTTTTAAGCGATTTTTGATGTTTATTTTTTTATAATTGGGTTGCGTTTGAAACCATATGACGGTAAACAACGGAGTAGTCAAAGAATACTCAGAAGTATCTTCCGAGTTCTTATTTACAGGCATCTATGTATATGATATCATTATTATTACTATGATTATATGGTATTATAAATATAATCGTATGTTAGTAAATTTGTATACAGTAAGATCACTAAGTAGATGAAGTAATTAAGCCAGTATAACTGTATACTGGCTTAATTACTTCATCTACTTAGTGATCTTACTGTATACAAATTTACTAACATACGATTATATTTATAATACCATATGTCACCAGGCTGAGTGGATGAAGTCAGTACAGTGTGACCAGGTTGAAGCCAGCAGCTGTCCCGCCATTAATCTTGCAAACAATAGCCCAGGAACCAGACGGCGCGACGCATTCAATCGCACGTAATTGTGTTTGCCATTGAAATCATAGACAAAGTTTGAATAGATGAAGATAGTTCTTTTCCTTAGCATTACAGATATTCTTCTTCTTATTGAATGAGAGTGGCCAACTCTGGTGTTGAGAGTTAGTGAAGCCGCCCTAAGGCTATCTGACTTGCCTTAACAACTGCCGTACTAGACAAACGGCAGGGACCAAATTTTTTTTTAATTGTACAGATATTAAGAACAATTAATATTACACTGAAAAACTCATGTAACGTAGGTATGGCGCGACAACATCAAATGCCATCATCATAATAAAGAAAATTCTAAATGCTGCTCCTTGCTCGATAAATAATCTATCAATCTGCTCCAATCATACCGATTACTTTTTATAGGTGAAAAATATCGTAACAGGTTTAACGTAGACATGGTCTAAATATTTAATTAGTGTATAATTATCTTATTTTTCACTTTTGGGTGCTCGCGACTTCGCTCGCATTAAGAAGTAATACTTGCATCCCCGATTACACCTTTTTAAAAGTACAAGTAGCATTTCCAAAAATCATTTCTTAGCGGATGCCTAAGACGTAACATAACATCTATCTTCATGCCAAATTTCAGTGCAGTCCGTCCAGTGGTATGGGCTGTGCGTTGATAGATCTCTAGGCTCATTTGTGTTTCATATGTTAAGATTATAATATTTAATTTTGTATACAAAAATCATAAAAATCTACTCCATCTATTTACCTCGATGTCAGCGCAGATATTATTCGGATCAATTTGTCGGGGCTTGACGCGCGGAATACGTTTATTGTGGCATCTTTGCCAGAATATTTTCAATTTCGCCACTATTTCGTTTCATATATTCTTGACAAGCGTTTCTGAATGATATTAGGTTTTCTTGAAGGTTGTGCGGTGCTTATGAATGTTGGAAATGTATGATCTGTTGTGGTGTGAGTATATATTTATTAATATAGTCGTATAACTAGCTCATTTGAGTAAAATACACGATAGTGTAGGTCTCGACTGTTTTTCATAGTATGGCAGTTGTGAACCTATGTCCGAGACCATATCGCGGTTTGAAAATTATGACAACTTGGCCACTCTCATGCAAACTGCCTATTTTACAAGATAATTAATTCCAAACCTCTGCTATTTTCTGGAAATCAGAACTATTTCCAGGTAATACAGTGTTTGATTTTAGCATCGTTTAATGAATAAACTAACCATTGAATGTATCTTATTCAACTGTAGTCGTCAAGCCATGTCAGAAGCCTTTAGGGCGGTTTGAAAACTCTCGACACCGGCGGTGCAAGTGCGGAAGTTTTATCCTATCGACGTCGATTAGTTTAATTCGATAACTTTATCAATATTTTGCAAGTGCCGAAGTATGTTTAGAGGTAGATAAATTGATCGATAAGCCTCGGTAAGCTTTTGTACAGATAATAAAAAAAGATTGGAGTCGTTCACTCTGGTAAATTAATATTTCAAAATGATTTAATAAGTCAATGTCAAAAACACGAAATTGCTTATATCAATGTCAAATATTTTCCCACCACACTGGCAAAATTGCGGCAAAACCGCAAAAGCCATTTAGATAGTTGGAATTTGAACAAAATTGCTCAAATTCTTCTCTTATAATTCTTTCACGATCTTTAGACAGAGTTTATCAGTATAAAAAGACGGAACTTCCGAGGTAAGTAAAATAAAACTAAACTACCTATTATTATTATCTTCTTTCTCCTTTAGCGCCAACGCAATCACAAAATCCATTATTTATTAAATGAGTAAACAGCAAGAATGTTTATTATCTAAGAAAACCAAACATTGCAATTATCGAGGCCTATCCTCGTCAATTTGAAACCTAATAAAATTAACCGATTTAAACAACTTCAAATGTCAGTGTATCGATTTCATTCGGTCTTTGACGGTAAATTTATCATAGTTTCCGAACCATAGACAAGGTGTAGATAAGAAAAGACAGCGTCGATAATATTCGACAAAATCGAGTATTATCGAATTTAGCGACACGATAAAACTTCCGCACTTGCACTCCAGAGTTGGCCACTCTCATTCGATAAGAAGAAGAAGAAGATTTAACTGTATGAGACTATTCGTACGCTATTGCCAAAGTTAAGCAACAATGAATCACACAGACGTTACTAAACTGTGGTACAGGCATTGGATAACACCGCAACCATTTAGCAAGTAACTTTGAAATTAATGACACATCTCACGTCAGTTTACAACATCTATTTGGCACATTGTTAGCAATATTGCCTCAGACGGGGCCAAATGTATGAGTTATATGTGTCGCAGCTGGGTTTAACCAGGTCCTTACTAAATCATAATAATAATAATAATTTATTTACACTTAATAACTAGTTACAGATCTGAATGCTATGTACTTGTAAATGTACGTACCTGCTTAAAGTAGGATACAATATTTGACAAGATAATAATTACTACATAGACATTAAGCACTGGGTGCACTATATTGCACACTAAGTCGAAACTTGTGTGGTGCAATGTAGGCTCTTTCCATTGATTCATAGATGAAAAATGGACATGAGTGTTGTGTAAATAATATGTACACAACATTCATGTCCTTAATAAACTACATCTCATACCTTACGTAACATAATTATAGCGTAGTTAAAAATATCAGTTGTATTATGCGAATGGTGTAAGGGAAAGCTATTCATTTCCACACACTTTTCAGTGATCCCCGAGTTGTATTTTTTCTACGCAGATGTGAACCACCGTAGTTTTTTAGATTTTATCCAAAACAAGTGGCTTTACTCGTGTTATTTCTAGGAAAAAAGGATTTTACTTTGCTTGTGTCACTTTCAAGACCCTATTCTACCACCATACCAAAAATCATGACGATTCATCACTCCGTTGCAGCATAAAAGCAAACAGACCAACAACCACACTTACATTACAAATATAGGAGAGTTATGTAATCCCATGACTAGCACAGCTGGGTGTAAGCAAGTCCTTGCGACCTCCGACCTCCGCCTATTTGAGGGCTCATTTGTCGTGAAGTTTTGTCAGATTTATTTACAAACTGGCTGTTAACTTAGACGGGGCTTCACACGCGCTAAGCATGGAAGAACGTTGTTATTTTTATTTACTAAAGGAAAGTAGATTTTTTTAACTAAAACAGGTTGGCACTTGAACATAGTTTGCCTGATGGTAAGCAATCGCTATGACTTACTCAATAAGAACCGGTTCAATCATTATCTGGGCTATAACAGATCAGTCATATACCAAAAGTCACTATGATCAAACATATCTACACTACTTATATGGTGACATGATATTGTGATGACATATGTACTTTCTACCCCAAAAATCGCAAGCAAATCTACCTGACAATCTAGTATAAAATGTATTGACGAGCGCCGTAGCCTTGATTATTTATATTTCCTCTCAGGCTACATTTATCGCAGTCGGTGTTTACAATTTATTTTGTTGCCGGGTGCCTTTTTGAATAGGCAATGTGGCGTATAAATTTGCGCCTCGGAGCGGCGCTCGGTCGAGGACATTAAACCTTTTAGACGCGTCATTGTCACGAAAAAAATCCAGCACACATATCAACATACCTTCATACATATATGTATGTATGCATCAAATGCCATCATACATATGTACGAGCGATAGTTAGGTTTGTTAAGGACTAAACTTTGGAGGAAAGTAAAGACTAAATTCTTGGTATGTATGTCGTATAGGCATTTTATATTTACAAAGCTATTGTAGCCGCGACCACTTACTAGTAATACCGAACGTAGATAACTTACAGAATATTCCGTAACAAGTTTGGCTGCTAGTGCTCAAACTCAACCGTTTCTTTAAAAAAAAAAGTACATGAAAGTATATTCATTCAAACTTAAAACTATGATGCTGAATGGATGGATTTTTTTGTGGTGTTGGCGAAGATTTTTGTTCCAAAGGTAGATGATAGATATGTACATATTTAGCAGTCTCTGGATTAAACTGCCTACGCAGTTAGCGCTCGGGTGTCTACGTTAAAAGGTGCTAGGAATTAATTTCACCTGACGTGAAGGACTCGCGACGGAATACGTTAGTGGCACGAGCGAATGAAGTGAGCGACTTTAACGCGCATCAACTGGCAAGACTTATTCTCAGTATGATGATTTGTAGGTATACTAGTTCGTTATAAAACGTGTTTTAATTTACAACCAAGTGATTACAATAATCTTCTTCTTATCGAATGAGAGTGGCCAGCTCTGGTGTCGAGAGTTCATCAAGCGGCCTTAAGGGTCTCTGACATGGCTTAGCAACTATTAATTAATCAATAATGTGTTTATCACATATCTATTTTTATATTTTTGTTTTATATCTTTCTTATTTTCTTTCCTTATTGATTTCATTGTTATGAACGGGTAATATGTAAGTTGTAGCGTTCGATGTTTTGATATTTGATAAGCACATTTACACAATTTGGTATTTTTTCTATTATTAAGTTGCCCCGATATAACAAAGACACAAGAGTTATTGTTTTATCAATCTGTTTGCAACGAATCGGTTAACAGTTGAATACATTGATACAGTGATTTAAACATATCAAGTATTGATTTATTAGAAACTTAGACATGTAAATTTGTTTCACACGATATCTAATAAGTTTAACAAGTGAGGTGTACTGTTTGCAGAGGTACTAGTTAGTAATGAGTCGAGTCAGTAAACATGTTCGGCGCAGGACAAAGTGAGGGGTTTAATTATGCATATTGTGCCGCGGGAGGGATGAGCCCTCCACTTGTACTCACTGAGACTACAGTTATATATTTATTTAATACTTACTATATATACTTAGGCCTCTCTTCTTGACTCGTCCCGGTCCTGCGCAGACTGAATCCAGGTGCTCCCTGCGGTTGTTCTAATGTCGTCAACCCACCGCATTGGTGGGCGGCCTCTGTTTCTATGGCCAGTCATGGGTCTCCAGTCCGTTAATGTTTTGGTCCACCTGCCGTCCTTCTGCCTCGTACAAGAAGAGAGGCCTATGCTCAGCAGTGGGCGATAGCAGGCTGATGATGATGATTATATATACTTATCCGAGGGCTTGATACGTGTCTTCCGTGGAAGAACCTGGGCCCCCACCGTAATGTTTCTGCACAACAGAACTCTTCAACTAATTAATTCTGAGGGAAGTCACGTGGATCGTGAGAAAACTCTACTCTACTACGACTCAGAAGTAGAGATGTAATATAATCTAATATACTCGTAGATGGAAACGTTGATATTAGCAGACACGTGATCTTTTTATAGCCGCCTTCAAAAAAGAGATCGTCAATATGAGATTAACTACGTCCTTGGTCACTTTACGATAGATCTCGTCACGTTAACATACGAATCACAACGAATTCTGTTTTGGTGTGTGTATAAAAGTATTTGTTTTTATACATTAAGTGCAAGTCAGACGGCCCGCCTGATAAAGCAGTGGTAAATTTAAAAACGTTCACTTCAACTTTTTCAAACATAACCTCAAAACGCCTACACAAATGCTAACGAAAACGAGTATTTGAAATCCCCGATTTTGTGCGAACGGTTTTGAGTTTTCCAATAGGAGTTGCCAACTAGGACGTGCAGTAAGCAAGTGGCAATTTATTTATCGTAGCAATGTTGCATTTTCTCAACTAGCCCGGAAATTGCGATGTTTGTAGTTTGAAATTGCTTCATCGAATGTTAGAGCTGAACAACATGTGAACTGAATTGTCGGAACACTGCGCAATATTGCTGACGCAGGCTAAAATGTTGCATATAAGTAGATGCTCACCGAGGAGACTGATTTTTAGAGTAGAATGGTCAGCGATTCTTTAAAAATTGTTTGAGGTCAATCTAGTTGCAGAAGAGAACGTAATTTTTTGATAATACTTATAGCATTGTTTATTGAGTCTGGTCATATGTATAATATGTATATATTTACAAAAGAAAAGTATATTATATCCGTTATAATACCCATGATACAAGCGTAAGTTTAGTATGGGGCTAGATGGCGCTGTGTGATATGTCCTGAAATATTTATTTACTTAAAGCAATCATGCTCAGACTTTTTATCAGTGAATTTCAACTTGACTAAAACAAATAGCATTTTCATGTGTGCCTACAGAGTAATAAGACTCTCGAAAAGTGTTTTTACACTTGTCTTAATGGGCTCCAAAAATTGGACATGCTTAGATTACAATAAGTTTTAATAGTTTTTCGATTATCAAGCAGGATAATCTTAAAATTTAAGCGCCGATTAAGTTAAAGTAGCTTTATCTTATTTTTTGCAAGATATTTGGAAATGAGACACAAAAGAAACATAAATACTTATTTCACTATCATCTATCTATATATATAAAAACTCAAAGGTGACTGACTGACGGACTGACTGGCTGATATAGTGATTTATCAACGCACAGCCCAAACCACTGGACGGATTGGGCTGAAATTTGGAATGAAGGTAGATGTTCGGACGTAGGCATCCGTTAAGATAGGATTTTTGGAAATGCCACTTTTAAAGGGTTGAAATAGGGGATGCAAGGTTTACTTCTTGATGCGAGCGAAGCCGCGAGCACCTACTAGTCATATATATTTCTACTTGGTTATAGATCCATGGCTGCATAGATAGTCAAACTAAGTTTTCTCCTCGAGCCCGAAATGTATCGAGTACGGACGAATGAACTTTTGGGGCTTCTGCCTCAACGGCGCTTCAATTGCTACGTGATTGGTTTAAAATTTTATTTGATCCTGTGATATTATTCAGTACAATACAGCCAGTTTGCCTTTTTTGTTAAATATCGACTCAAATACAATGAAAAAGAGAGACTGGCCAGTAATAAAATAAATTAATTAGCTACTGCCGGTAGTATTGAGAACTCCCAAGAAGCGTATTCATTTGAAGCTTAAAGACACACACTTTACTTTGACGACGAGCTGATGCAGTTAACTTATTATCCGGAATCTCATTGTAAAATCCCACACAAGTGTTTTGATGTCATTACTAGTTGTCGGTTACCCATCGCATATTGCATTCCTTACTTTAGGTATTTGCGTAAAGCTTCGTTTCTGAAAAGAGATTAATATTATTAGTTTTACTTAAAAGACCCTTTTTCTATTTTTCCTACGCGATTTTAACGTAGTTATAGTCTACACCGATATATATAAACATATATGATATTATCCATGTGTTGTTGTATGTACGTATCTTGACCCAGTATAGTAACTCAGTTGGCTCCCATCCAGCGCAGCGAGCTAGCCATACGTCGAGGACCGAAACTTTGCACGAATTTTCAAAGATGTTGAGACAACTAAAGATCGAAAGACTTAAAAACATTAACATTATTTTTAAATATTTTCCAAAACCTCTCGGAGAGCTTGGTTGACGCGACGCATGACCAAAATGCTGGCCTTTTTCTGGCTCAACGTATCAGCATTGCCATGCAGCGTGGTAATGCGGCCAGTATGTGGGCACGCTGCCCTATGGTAGTGGGCTGGAGCACTTAGATTATCTTAGATACTTAGGCTTTTCTAAAGATTTTCTAAGTGCCCTTTTTTGTAGTAAGTACTTAAAAGTAGTATGTTTAGTTTTTCTTCCCTTGTTTTTATATTTTATTATTGTAAATAAAGTTATCATTTTTTGGACTCTATATTTATATGTATGTTTGTGTTTTTCCAACATGTTTACTTTTTCTTCCCTTATTATTATGTGTTATTATTGAACATAAAGAGAATCTGTTCCAACATTCACTTGTATATTAATTCTTAGTAAGAGGGGCGATCTCTGGTGGCAAAAGTATTAACATTAACCGAAGTGGTTCTGACTAGTTTACTAAAACGACTGATGTACATAGTATGACAATCAGTTACTGTTTAGCCCTTAATCTGAGCCTCGTATATTACTACTACTATTTACTTAGGAAGGATTTACCTATATATGGTGTTTAATTCAGTGCAAACTAAGCTATATCTGGGTTTATCTAGACATACATGACCTGGCTTTAAGCACCAACAACTGTATCCAAGTTGGTTATAAAGCTCTCGAAGCTGGAGCAACCTTCAACTCTTCTCTAACATTATTCGAGAAATAAATAAATGATGGAATAACAACGTGGCACCCAATAGACGGTTTATTATGCCAAAAAAATTAACCCATTAAGCCTAATACATATATACACATGGTAGGAAAGAAAAAATATTACACGACAAATCTGCTTATTGATTGGCTGGCCACTATGGTCTCGTATTAAGACGCAGATAAGTCCGCAACTACTTGTGTTGAAAAACAAAGATGACTAGAAAAAAAAACTTTCAGAAGACTTGATTACCTCCTTTTTTTGGAAGTCGGTTAAAAATAAGTTCTCTCTATGCAAACTCTGCTATGCATAGGCTACGATATTGTAAGGCCTTGGACATACTCTAACAATTTTTTTTTTCAAATTGTACTTCGTTAACCATCACGTCGCCTGAAACGACATCCGGTCAAGCAAAGACTATGCTCTTTGGTGTAGAATACATACAAAGCGGGATAGTTAAATAATTTAAAGCAATTGATCAACGAAAATTGTGAATGCTGAGAAGTCTAGTTTACATAGTCTGTTATGAAATACCGTGCACAATTTGTTTGTCTCGCTCTAGAAGGCAGCAATTCATGAAACATTCAAGAGGCTGTCACTCTCAGAGATTTCTCTGAATAATTGATGCCTGTTCCACTCAAGATTATTGTTTATTGTTAACCCGCAAGAGGGTTTGCTTTGATGAAACCTATACAGTGGCATTCGAAGGTGACCTTGGTTTGAGGTGAACAAGTTGTTTAGAAATGGTATTTTTAAGAAGGCTATTAACATATAGACGTATATTTTTGAGGTAGAAACTGTATTTTATATTTTATTTTAGGTGGTTGACTACCGAATCACTTGAAACGAAACTTGTACAAGCGACATCGTGATCGAAGATGGAACTTGTGAACTAATTCTCAAGCAAGACTGTCGGTTCACATCATTTTATATTCTGTTCTTATTTGTTAGTTATGTCTTAGGCCAGGTTTTTCAATCATTTGATTTCGTTTCCCACAAACCATGATTTTAATTTTATAATGGTTTACACTACTTTTATTGGGACTTCGCAATATAGGATTTATTCAAACAATAAAAAAATGCTATTATTCCAAAATTAAAAAATGCAAAACAAGTAACAAGTTTTTTTTTTGCATTAAAATACTATGTACTTAATAAGTACATGGGTGGTACCATACTTCAATAAATATCTCCAGAAACCCTGTTCAACAACACCTAACACTAAGTAGAGGAAATCCAATATGTGTCTAATGTGTTTGTAAAGGATTAATCCGTCACTAAATTTTGTATCAAGTTAATCACACTAAAGCCTTAAATATTTAGCGACAGTTCCAATCGATATTGTAAGTGTGGTTGCCATTTTATTTCACACGCAACAAAATACATTTTATTTATTCAGTTTAAGTGATACTTTACTATTTTTTTTTAGTACAGATTTTGTTTATGATAGAACAAAACAAATTTTGAATAACAGAAAATACTATTAATTTTTAAAGTTCTAGACTAATTAAATTGAATTAAACCACAGTCTAGACTAAGACGGATTTGTAGGTACTGTCTAATTACATTATATTGCAAGTTACTTATGTATATGTACCGAAGTAAGCAAATATTTCTGTGAACAGTACTCTTCAAGAGCTCACAAGCAATTTCGAGTTATTTTTTCCAAACACAAACCATGACTGTACATTATATATTTACCTTTTGCCGCCTCGCGAATGTATATTTACATTTCCTTTTGGGAGACGTAATACAAAATATAAATAAACTAAATTGATGACATTAAATTAAGTTTATTTATCGTGTAAGTGTCACATTAACACAACTAAGAAAGTAGTAAGGTAGAGTAATAAAGCATACCTGTTATTTCCCGCGGCGACGCGTTCTAAATATCTTAGCATCTATCATCCCCACTTTAACTGCTTGAAACTTACCGGGCCCGGCTCAACTGTTTTAAATTATACCATAAGATCTGTACCACAATCAAAGATATAATGAAAATCAAAAGTGGCACCGGCTTGCTTGGAAAAGTGCTCAAAGCCTACACAAAATCCTATGATAGAAGCTGTGGAATAACTACATATGTATTACAAGTGGACGCCTGCGGCTTTGCTCGTATAATTTCAGGATAAAAAGTAGCCTGTAACAGTCTTAAGACCTCATACTATCTACATACCAAAAATCATGATTATCCATTGAGCCTATTTTGCGTTATGGGCGTTTAAACAAACAGAGACACAGATAAACAGACAAAAATATAAAACTACTCAAACGTGTTTTATTATCGATTTAAAGAATAACGAGACCGTTTTTTGTATATTCCATCTACAGATTTTTGACCCTATTCAGCTTTATTATATGTATAGATACAGTTATACATGCTTTATGCTATCCTTCTAGCACAATCTCTCTCATAAAGTGTCCATAGTACGGCCGAAGGTACCCCCCTGAATAATTCAATGAATAATACGTAGCCGGCTCCAAACGCAATCAAAACTTTGCCCGGCTTGTACTAGTGTACATAGATTCTAATTTGAATCCGTGATAGAGGCTGGGATCTAGGCACTGTATTGTACATATATGCTTCATACGAGTACTTCTTCTTATCGAATGAGAGTGGTCAACTCTGGTATCGAAAGTCCATCAAGCCGCCCTTAAGGCCTCTTCTGACTCATGGCTTAACGACTGCCGTACTATCACAAACAGCCGGGAGCTACAATTTATCGTTTCATCCGACCCACGGAAGCGCCCAAAATGGAATGCCACTTTTTGGTCACCCATCCCAGGATTGAGACTGCGTCAACAATTAGGAGTACTTATTGGGTGATATTGGTCAGGAGAAAAGTTTCTTGTGATTCTTCTGTCGACTGTGATGAGCAATGTCGGTTTCATCTCGAATCGAAACGACAAAATTACGCCGAGTAGCAAAAAAAAACAAGTTGAAAGAACCGTGGCACAGAGCCTGGACGCCCACCACGATGTATCTGCCCAAGAGAACTCCCCTTAAGAATTAATATACAGCCCCTATACAGCTAAAGTGACAGTACCAAGATTTATTTAAGTTGACATATTGTATGATTACATACCTATTATTATGTTTGACATGATTTTAATAACAAAAAATTTCATTATTTTATTAATAAAGCTAGACATTGTAACTTCTAAAATTTTATAAAACTAAATGTTATAAATTCAATTTGACGAGATATTGTAATTTGTGTAGCATATTCTGTGATATTAGTACTTATACCTATACCTATGTATGTTACAACTTTACATTATCAATAAAGATTCTTTATCTTTATCTTTATCTTTAATTCTACGGGGAAGTCACGACGCTCAGTCATGAGGAAATACAACTAAAGAGAATCAAATACAAAATGCTGGTTTCTTGCTGTTTCTCATGAGTGATGGGTGACTACATCTGGATGCACATATTAGCACTGATAGAAATATAGAAAGAAACATCTCGATATTTTGTCGAAAAAATCACGAGAAACGTATGTCGTGTTGCGCTTGATAAGCCTATAGGTAAGCCAAATCTATACTAATATTATAAAGCTAAAGAGTTTGTTTGTTTGTTTGAACGCGCTAATCTCAGAAACTACTGGTCCGAATTGAAAAATTCTTTTTGTGTTGGATAGACCATTTATCGAGGAAGGCTTTAGGCTATATAACATCACGCTGCAACTAATAGGAGCGAAGAAACAATAGAAAATGTGGAAAAAAACGGGGAAAATTATTCATCTTTGAAGGCTTCCGTTGCGTGCGCTGCGAAAACGGTTCAAGATATCAAAAAAATGTGTATGAAAGAGTTATTCCACTTGAACAGATCTAACAAAATGTCCCAAACAGTACATGTCTATCTTTTAAGGTTAACTCACTAAACCGTTTTTATGGTAATAACTATTCCACGCGGACGAAGTCGCGCGCACCAGCTAGTTACAGCATATTAGAAAATAATGTTACTTTTGTTAGATATTACTTAGTATCTAACTTGATCGTACTTTA
Organism: Macaria liturata; assembly: GCA_964023185.1. NCBI lineage: Eukaryota > Metazoa > Arthropoda > Insecta > Lepidoptera > Geometridae > Macaria > Macaria liturata. Next base: position 10,553,724 of record OZ026828.1, read on the forward strand.
AAAGAGTTTAACTCAAATTATTGTAGGTTTATTAATTAAGGCATTTCATCTATAAGTACATATACATTAGCTAATCAGCTAAATATTATACATGACAATTGTTATCGCTTGTAAAGCGATCTTATTCACTTTCACGACAAATTTCCTTTGTTATTCTTTTATTTTATGACAAAAATGAAAATATATTTTATAAATCCGGAGGTCTTATGGCCGTCTGATCTCTGTCACGCGGCCTATTGTGAAGTACTTATAAATCCTTTCACAACCCACATATAGTACAAAGACACAGATAACATTACTTGTCAAGATTAAACAAATCCCATATACAATAGGCCCTCACTTGAATGTAGGTTTTATCCTTTTAAACCAACGATATTGTATCCAATACATTGCTTATTACGGAAAACTTCGACACTCATATGCCAAATCAGTCATACAAATGTCTGCATGCTAATTGGTCCATTAGGTACCTTATCAAGGACGCATATTTTTCTCCACTGTCATCAAATTCCCTTCACAACGTGATTCTTAGCTAGGATTCATTATTACAAAAAAGTTAGTAATAATATAGGTATAGGCATACCCTTACTACTGCTACTGGCGTGTTCTAATACATATATTAAAGCTAAAGAGGGTCATAATCAATCAAGGAAGATATTTTAATAAAATTGGGTTTATTTTACTCTTAAATCGATAACAGAACGCGCTTTAGCCGTTATTAGATTTCTTGTTCGTTTATCTGTTTGTCTGTTTGTTTTAAACGATCATCACGCAAAAACATCGTGATTTATGGTATGTTAGTAGTATGAGGTCTTGCAAGTGTCATGGACTAAATTTTTATCTCAAAATAATGCGAGCGAAGCCGCGTGCGTCCACTAGTATGTAAATACTGGTTAGCTATAAGTTATATATGTGATATGGATAGTACGATTTGCTGATACATAATAAATAGTAGGTAGTTAAGAGTCTAGTCTTTAGGTAGTTTAGTCTGTGTATTAAACGTACAATAGAAGGTTTATCGCACAATATAAAGTGATGCAAACGTCACTCACAACTGATTCTGAACCTTTCATGTGTCTCCATAAAGACCGTAGGACTCTTTGTCTATTACACGTTTTGCAATTTTTTTTTTACATAAAATGTTTACTTAATTTTATTTACAACTTTTTCAACAATCAATTTTCAATTTCAATATCTAGTTTTATGTTTTAAATGCTAGAAATGTGTTTGTTTTTGTTTTATATTCCTTAAATAACTTACAATGATCAGTTTTGTGTATCATATGTGTAGTAATAATGATGTGAGTATGCCTACTTTAGTTGCACATTGAAAGGTAAGCTTGTGGCGAATGTTCCTGTATTTTTATGTTTTTACCATCTGCATAGCAACCCATGAATGCAATAAATGATTTTAAATTTGAATTTATTTTTTTCCAAAATCTATACAACAATCATTTTTATTTACAATAATAAAATATGAAAACAAGGGAAGAAAAACTAAACATACTACTTCTAACTACTACAAAAAAGGGGCACTTAGAAAATCTTTAGAAAAGCCTAAAGATAATCTAAGTGCTCCAGCCCACTACCAGAGGGCAGCGTGCCCAGCATACTGGCCGCATTACCACGCTGGATGGCAATGCTGATACGTTGAGCCAGAAAAAGGCCAGCATTTTGGTCATGCGTCGCGTCAACCAAGCGCAATTTAAATTTAAACCAATTTAAATTTTTGAAATCTCAGTATTTTAACGAAAAAACACATAGTAAATTGAAAAAAGAAATACTATTCACACTGTCAGAAATATTTGTATTTATCTTTCGACCCAAACATTCGAGGATCATTTTCTTAATAGTACACTTTTTGGTAGCTGGGCGGTGTGTTCAATGTTATATTAGTTTATTACATCAATGTACCAAATGTATATATGTTTGATGTACGTATTCTTGAGTTTATAATATCTACTCCTATGCATTGTTTACAACGTCTATTTTAATCCTTTAATTATTCCTCTCCGTCCACTGGTTGCCTGGAAAAGGTCACTTAGCGAGAAAGCCGCCACTTGTAACTCTTTTTGTGTGTTGCAATTTATTTAAACAATTTTTCCTATCTATTGTGAAAGGATTATTAAATTTTAGTTCGTAAAGTTTCCAGTTTACGGTAAAGTTGTCACAATAAAGCCACGAAAGTGGCGTTGTCCAAGTTTGCAACAAAAAACAAGAAATTTCGCTCAGCTTCAGAGTTAGCAAGATTAAAGAGCTAAAGTGTTAATCAGACTCTAGCTTTGTCGCGTAGTTTCCTTTTTTTTAAATCGAGTAACAAAAATGAAAATAAATGTAATTGGCTTCGGCCGTTTTGATTATTATCGAATAAAGAAATATTAAATGAAAAATTGTGGTAGTAACATTTTATGCATAGTACGAGTATGTTAGCCAGCAACGCAAATATTATGAAAAAAAAAACATGTGTAAAAATGTCTTTGAAGAACTTTTATGTGATCAATTATATACCTACTTTTAATAGTTTGTAATAAATTTGTTTGCCTTTTAATAAATGGGTTTGGTTAGATTTTTTTGGTACTTTAGTTTATTAGCCAAAAACTTAATTTTATGTTGATTTTTTCATATGTAAGTAGTAAGCAACCACATAAAAGCATAAAACAAGTAACGTATAAGAGTGGCTAGATCTAGTGTCTACAGTTATTAAGCCGCCCAAAAGGCCACTCACATGGTTTACCTACTTATAAACTATGACAAACTTCCGTGACCTACTATTTTGCAAGTAATAGCAACACTTGCTAAGTCCCAACTCGGGCCCAACTCCGAAGATTACGCGGCTAATTTCATCACGTGACCAATTTCGCAACAACTTGGGAACAACATGAGATTAAATTCTGGGGAACATTTCCCAAGGTAGTTTTTATTTTACGCTTTTTTATGAGAGTGTTAATACATGTTCTTTAGATACCAATATACAATTACAATTGTAAGTTATGTCCATCCAAAAGGTTGCCTGGAAGAAATCGCCTAAGGCGATAAGGCCGCCCAATGTGCAACATTTTAATTTAAGTATGTTTATTTCTGTTTTGTAATTTTTGTGTTTTTATGGTGTACATTAAAGTTATATTCTATTTTATTCTATTCTATAAAGGAAAAATGTTGGAAAAAAGAAGTTGTGATAACAGTTTAGTGTAATTTCATATATTATACGCTATTTAGACATTTGCCAAGTCGGCGATCTATAATTTATTGATTTTGGTACATGAAGACTTATAATGCAGCCAAAATCTACAAATTTATATTAAATAAAAAAGAGTAAGAGCTGAAATTTTTAATGAAATCTACAAACACGACAGCCGTATTTTAAAACTAAATTTTAAAATACAAGTAAATAAATCTACTATAAATTTTTCAAGCAAATGCTACGCAAGCAAGCTAATCCAGCTCAACTATTCATGAAAATATTATAAAAACGCTTTTTTTCTCTGAGTTGGCAAAATATGGCGCAGCAAATGAAATTGGCAGCAAATGTTCTTTACTCGGCCTCAAGCTACGTGAGAATAAGTAAACGCTAAGATTACAGGGTTTCTAGTTATGATATCCTTTTTTACTTTTAAAAAAATATAAATATATGGTCTTGGAATCCAACTGAGCGAAAGATTAGTTTTAAATTAAGTAGTATTTTAGTGTTTAGTATAGTTTGTAGTAGTTGATAGACATCATTTTCTACTAGCATCTATCTGATGAACATTTTAGAAAAATAATTGTAAAATGAAATAATTAACTATACTTACTTTACTCAACGACTTTGAAGTACCTAACATACTAGAATAAAAATAAAATACGTATTATATATGTATTGAACAAACTAACTATAGCTCTGTACAAAACTCTGAAGCGCATAAAATATTGATACAATTCAGGAAAGTTTTTATTAAAATTCAGAAAAGGACGTCCCTTGCGATGTGACGGATGTCTGCGAAGTGTTGCTAAATTCATGAGCAACTTGTTTACAAAGTAAATTGATTGGAACATGGCAACACAGCGCTCCTTGGGACCATAGGACATAAAAGATATACCTATAATATACCTAAAATGTTTTTTTATTTACTCATTCTCATGTAATCTAACTAAAGTCACTTCATGCTCGCATATACCTACGGTGCGATTGAATAGAAATAAGTTTGGTATCGAATTATATCAGGCCAAAGATTAATGTATTTATCGATTTATTTTTGTCCCGGCTTAGCATGAATAATACGTTGGGGCGCTACTAATGAATCTTATCTCTTTTTTGTAAGAATAGGTTACTACATATCAATATATATATATTATTATAGGTAGTAAGTAGGTACCATGTGATAAATAAGTATCAAAGAACAAAAACTGCAAAAAGTTCAAAGTCACCTAGTTTTCTCTATTCAGCACAATATTTGCTCAGTCAATGAGAAAATTCAAAGTACGAAAGCCTTAATCTTCTTAATATATAAAACTCAAAGGTGACTGACTGACTGACTGAATGACTGACTGATATAGTGATCTATCAACGCACAGCCCAAACCACAGGACGGATTGGGCTGAAATTTGGAATGAATGTAGATGTTATGACGTAGGCATCCGCTAAGAAAGGATTTTTGGAAATGCCACTTTTAAAGAGTGAAATAGGGGATGCAAGTTTTACTTCTTAATCCGAGCGAAGCCGCGAGCACCCACTAGTTAACTATAAAACCAAATGAGCTCCATTCTGCCACACGCAGCTTACGTTTTTATTAAAGCTCATCACCATTTGTTTAAAAAGTTATGCTAAAAGTCGCAGACAAAGGCAAAGCCAATGGATATGATCATTCAATTAGCTTTTAAACTAGTTTAACTATTTATCCAAGATCAAATCTTTTATATACCAAAAGTAAGCAAAATAAACTTTCGTAATATTGCTTCTTTTCTTTTATAAAAGACGCTATCTTTCAGGTTGATGTAAAGACGTCAGTAAGTAAAATTATTGCCGAGATGAAGCGATAAATAAAATGTGTGGACTAAGCATGGAGAGTTTTTATGATTTATCATATGATTTCATAGAAAATCGAATCAAATCTAATTTTCATGGTCTGTTTTTTGTATCTGGGATATACGTCGTACATACCCTAGATTACTAACCTTATTTTACGACGTTTAATACTAACCTTCGTCGTTTCGACTACGCTGTATAATGGAGGGGTTTTAGGGGTTAAATAAAAAATATATATTCATATTTATGTTTTTATTTGGAAAACAAAGTATTAACCTACATATTTAAAGATTATACTATAATACTTTAACATATTTTTTAATTCAAACAGTCTTATTAATGAGACCATAGTTTACATGGAAAATCAACTTTTACGAAATTAAAATCATAACCGTACAAATTATATACAGCATTAAATTGTTCAAAATAGACTGTTTATTATAAAAATAATATCAGAATAATGAATTAAAAACAAAATTTTGGTATTAGCTTAGGAACTAAAACATTTGTGACACACATCAAGTTTGTGTTCCCCACACAACGCTTTATTGCACTTAGTGCACCTACTCTTAGTCATCCTCCGCTTTGCGGAGGGACATATGGCACATATTTTTCTTTTATTTTGCTGTGGGAGGACATCAGCCGCATTACTTTCCTCAGTCTCATCTATACCACTCTCATTACTACTTCCTGGCATGTTTAAAATTTTTGTAATTGAGTCCCGCAGAGTAGTTTGTAGAGTTGGTATAAGCAATCTTTTCTGGATGTGTGGTTCAATCAGCTTGTGATGTAGGGTTTTTAGATATTCACGCCTCGATAGAGGATTTTTTTTAGCCTCTATAGTGTTGTGCTTAGTGACCTTGACTGTTGTGATGACCATTTGTGTTTATCTTTCCCACGAAGAATGGTACGCGATGGTCTTATAATCAAATCGCTAAGGTCTGCTGAAGTGCTAGGTGTCGCGTCATCAGTAGAACGTGGTGGAGATGTAGCACTACTTGCCTCATAATCTTCATCCGGAAGTTGCTCTTCATTCACAGTAGAAACTTCATCATCACCCTCCGTTTCATACGCGGGATCAGCTTCAATGTGGTCTTCGGGCTCACTCTCTGATAAATTTTCTTCCTCGCTGTCATCATCTAATAACAACGCACGAATTTTATCTAAAAAAATAAAATATTACAAACCATTATTAATCAAGAAAAGATAAAAGAACGTAATTTTAACTTAACTAAATAGTACAAAAAGTTACGTAACTACTAACCTTCGTCGATGCGACGAGCCATGGTTGCTGGAACGGCGCGTACAGGCCCCCTACGCACAAAGCACTACCGTCCGTCGCGAGAGCCACGGGTTGACTAAGATTAGCTCGAATTACGAAGCCGCACGGTCGCGCGCGCAAAAGTTATCCCGCTTTTTTTGGTGACGCGTCGTCGAATCGACGAAGGTTAGTTATCTAGGGTTAAATCTTTGGTTGATACGTGTGAATAGTATTTTATTAACCGACTTTAAAAAGGAGGTTATCAAGTCTTCTGAAAGTTTTTTATCCACCAAATTAATCAAACTGTTTCAAGGTATAGGTATAAAAACATCATATTCCATGTTATAGGTATTTTAGCGAAAATTCACACTCATTTCCAAGTTTCGCGGAGTAAGTACGACGTGTCTTGATAGGAGTCGAGTGGCTAGACGCAAGTTTAATTCCTGCTAGACGTGATTATTTTCGCTTTTTATTTAGCAGTTAGCAACAAAATATTCTACCTATTCATTTGTAGTGACAGCATACCTGAAGTGAAGCAGATATGATTCACTAACATCAATGCTATAACCTCTGTTTTTCGGAGGTTTTCCTCTTCTGAGCGGTTTTCCTTCGGGACACATCGCTCTCGGCTCTGCAGGGTTATATAATTTCATTTACACGACACACGAGAAAGTGGGGAGGTAGGTAAATAAACCATATGCACACGGGTATGGATAGGTCTTGGCGGGGCTTGGCTTTGCTAGATACAAGATTATCATTACATTTTAAACTTGTTTTTGGACACTTCAAATGCAACCACAGATTCAATTTTACGATTTATATCATTCAGTTTTCTTCTCTCTTCTTCGTTCTTTCCTTACTAAAACTTTCTTCAAACTTCTTGATACAATAACAGTTGTATTAAAACCAACGAAAATATCTTACTCACTAGCAACCCTGTGTCCAGTTCGTTTCTAGTTATCAATATAAGCCGTCTGTCTGTCGGTTTAGGATTACGGTATCGAATAACTGACCGTCTTTGATACTCCCTGATTATCTGCGAACTTGTGCCTCAAGGAGATAAGGTGGACAGTTAACAACTTGCTGAAATATCTGTCTGATCTGTTCGTAGTGTTTATCTGGAGTAATGGCGGTGCCAAAGGATAACGAATAATAGATATTTTAGTCAACCATATAATGGTTTGAAGTCTGTGCAGGAATGTCTATAGGATTTCGGTAATTTAAAGATTTGTTTTGGATCACTGAATAATTGATAGAAGCAAGTAAATCTACAAATAAACATAAATGTATATCTTTTAACATGTACCTAACCATAAAAATATTATCATTGTATTTATATATTATATATCATATACGTATTTATATTTTTCTAGTACCCACGACACAAGCGTTTGCTCAGTGTGGGGCTAGATGGCGATGTGTGCAATGTCCTGGATTATTTATTTTATTTATATATTTATTTGTACATCAATATACAAATACGTATTTATTGTGTGTTTGTATTGTATGGTGTTGTTTGTTATACAAGTAATAAACCTTATTATTAAATTTTACTCTAGAAATATCAATTCAATAAACGCTCAACTTAAATAAATAAATCGGACAAATACCTAAGCTAGCTAAGCTACTTGACAGCACTTAAACTAAGTTGTTTACACGAGCATACTTAAATATTTCTCTTTAATACAGTTAAGCAGTAAACCCGGTTATATTTCCAGCGGCGGCGCTGTCAGGCCCCAGCTGCATTTAATATTAATTCCGTTTAAGATCCGACCCATAGACAAGACATAAGCCGGGATTATAATTACATTACTGTCTACTCACTGGTTTATTTAGTTTGCGTTTGAGGTATTTCATAATATCTGAAAATACTAAGTCTATAGTTGTGTGCTTGCTTTTGAGCGACGCATAGAATCATGATTGAAACACTCGTTCGACTCGAATCAAACTATAATAAAATTAACTAACTATAGGTACACGCGCGTTTTTAGTCATTTAGATTTGATTTCATTCATTACTGCATACATTATCGGTCGGAAGAGTAGGCTCTCAATTGATTATTATTATAATAATTATTATAATATAAAATATATAAATAAATCCTTTTTGGTTTAAACTTACGTGTTACGTACATGATTGTATAGGTATAATTTATTTTAATTAATATTAATAGTATACTGCTTTGTACGTAAAGACGTACACGCATGTGAATATAAAGATATTCTCATGCGTTTCACACTTTACATTCTTTACAGGCAGGTTTACTTTACATTCATTGCCTGGAAGAAATCGCTGTTAGCGATAAGGCCGCCAGTTGTGGCACTATTGTTCAAGTCTTTTGTGTTTCTGTTTGTTTTTTTTTCTGTGTGTGTTACAATATAGAGTTTTATCTATCTATCTATCAATCTTTTGCGTTAAAAAGACTGTTGCGAAAGGCCAATATCCATAAAAGGATTCGAAACATGCTAAACAAGAAGAAGACTATTTATTAACACTTACATTTAATTTTACGTTACACGGTCGTGTAAGCATCACTTGCCCATACCGGCCACAGCACAGAGAAGACCCTAAGTTTTTCATTATCTCGGTCACAGTTGCTTCACCTAAGCTTCATCTAGATTAGTGCCGGCGTACTTAGTGCTAGCCCTATCACAAAGAAGTTACGTGAACCTCTGCAGCCATGAAACGGGTCAATACGTAGACAATATAACAGAGAAGCTCCTGTGGCCCTTATTTGAGATTTCTATGTCCTTTGTATTTGTATCAACAATAATGAGCATATCTATCTATCATTGTTATGTATTTCTTATACATAGTATCGGTTAGCGTTTGACTCTAGCGCCTAATATGGCTGCAGCAGTCAAAGAGAACACAACTGGAAAACCTATACAGTTGGTTTTTATAATACCTACCAATCAATTATATCTCAAATGGTAATGGTGCAGTCTCACGTGCATACAAACTGTAGTATTAGTAAAGTTCAATATATAAGAAAGATTTAGAATTGAGTTTATGCCTCAAATGGTACAAGTTATATCACAAGGATACTGCACGATAGTAAGGATTAATAGGAAAAATGTTTTCTTTTTTTTTATGAGGTGTCCTTTGAGTGTTATCTCGTTGGCTCAAAGTGACATGAAAGGGCTCGGCTCTCAGGAAAAATACAAGGAGGCCGACGTGACATCCTGTTTCGTAGAAAGAACAAGCGGCGGGAATAGGGTTACCAGTTACACGAGATTTTTACCGACTGAAAGAAAGGAGATTATCGACTAGACCTGTATTTGTGTTAGTAAATTTGTTGGATTTGGGTGGATAATGGTGACGTTTAATATTCTATATTGGTATACAACATTTTGAAGGCAGTTTTATGCAAATACAATATCATCATCATCCACAGCCGGCTTCGTTACACTACTGGGTATAGGCCTCTCTCATAATATGCCATTGGCTTCAAACTTACAATATACAAAAGTTTTGTATATTGCGTAAACATGTAACAAAACAATTACATATTATAGAGTACTAACGAACCCGACAGACTTCGCCCTGTCTGTTGACTCTTTTACTCTTTAGTTAGTTAGAAAACGTTTGTATGGGAAAAAGAAAAGGGCGGTTTTTAGGGATTTTCCGGCATTTTTTTCGAAGTTTTCTCGCCGTATAAACCATCCTTGAATTTCAACGAATATTAAAAAAAAGAATTGGCCAAATCGGTCCAGGCGTTGTTGAGTTTTGCGCTTACCAGCACATTTTACGATTCATTTTTAAATATAAGAAGAAGAAAGAAGATAAAATAAATGTAATTGTTAATCCTAAAATGCTCTTCACGTTCATTTGATACCATAATATTCTAGGATTTCTTATGACAAAACAATTTTACCTTCATAGTAAGTTCGTATAGTCTCTCTTGGAGTTCTCTTGGGCAGATACATCGTGGTGGGCGCCCAGGTCCTTCCACGGAAGACACATGTCCTCGGATATTGTGGTCCTCAAACATGTCGGTTTCCTCACGATGTAATCCTTCACCGTTAAGCGAGTGCAAATCCACACTAAATTTGAAAATACAAGTCATTGGTGTAGGGCCGGATTCGAACGAGGGTCGTCTGGATGAAAAGCAGACACTGGAACCGCTGAGCCACACTCGCTTATAGTATATTTATATGTATTAGAGTAAGACAGCATTATTGAGCTTGTAATAGTATAGTGTTATTTGACAATTTCACTGCCCATCTACCTATTGGTTACCTACCTCTTTGGGTCATGGAATCCTGACAACTCTCTGTGAAAACCAATATTGTACCGAACCAGATACAGCCGTGACCAAACCAAATCGAGCGCCGATAATTGGAAACGGGTCTGGGAGATACAACATACTGGAATTAAATTGTATTCGGTTATAGATTAGATGTTAATGGAATAGCTTATTTTGTGCAGTACTGTTGAATGACAAATATACCCCGGCCAAAAAAAATATAGAGTAACAAAGGTTTATTAAAATAAACTTTTGCTATATTTTATATTTTTTTATAAAGCTATCTTAAGATAGCTTTTTATTTTTGTGATCAGAACAGTGTAATCGTCAGGAAAAGGATAAATAAATTGAACAATTACTACAAGTGGCGCCGCCACAATTTCTACACTGTTTTGTCGGGGTACTTATTAAGCTTCGAGCAAAAACTATTTGTGTGCGAATGCATTTTTAAATAAAATTACAAAACCATCATTCAAATGTGATTTTATAGTCAGCAAGAGAGGTGTTTGTTCGGAAACCTGTAGGTTTAGCTAGATATAATTACTGTAAGTTTAATTGTTTTAAGTCCTATAGTTTGTTAAAACATTAAATAAATAAATATTCCGGGACATTGCACACAGCGCCATCTAGCCCCACACTAAGCAAACGCTTGTGTCGTGGGTACTAGATAACGGATATAATACTTATATACTTTTCTTTTGTAAATACATACTACGACATTTTCGATATAAAAACCTCAATCTGCAGTTCCACGACGGCCACGTCGATATTGTAGGGAGGAGACCTTATTTTCGCAAAATCGGTAAATTCGAGGGTCGTCATAGACTAAAGACTCCATCGAATTTTAGGGATGAGATAAAAGAAGTAAGGCGGTGTTACCATACTAATATAAAAGCTAAAATGACCGCCAAATTCAAAATAGTAAATACACCAAATATGAATGTTACAATACTTATTATACATACAAACATACATTGCCAAGGCTTTTGAACAACTTACTCGTTATTAAAAGAAAACCTTTTCTGGGGAGTAAGAAAACAATTTTGTGTTTTTTTTTGTAAAATCCTATATTTAATCTTGTTTGTGGTAACCCTAAGCATAGATAGATAGACTGACGTATATCGTTTCTTAGATAGGATCTAGGGATTATTGTGTGCGAAGTCTATTTTAAGATCAGGCATTTTTTTCTGGTAACCGTCTAAAGAAAGGTCAGAAGGTAAACCTTTACCTAGGGATCGTCTCTTTGAAACCCTATCACCACCACTGGGAATGATGAAACTGCCAATCACAGAAGCCCAAAATGTCATGTTGTTTTGGTTGTTAAATTTGCTTCATTTTGGTCTAGCCTAAATCCATTTTGATCTTAAGTATTCTAATTTCTATGACCAATCAACATCCTGCTTTATCACATGTCATTAGCGATAGACCAATCTACTCGATGTTGGTTACTGACTTATGTGACACTGTTTTTTCGCAGTATATATTTATGATGTTCGGTAGCTGTAGTGAGTTTTCTTTAGTAAAAGAAAAAAGAAAGAAAACAATTATTGTGACTGATTTTACAGAAAAACAAACACGAGTAATAACATAATAAACAAACAAACATAAAATTGCATTACAATTCTATTAATCGCATTATTAGTATTCGCATTTACTCTTGACTACGACAATACATTTGCTAACACTGACTCTCGCCTTGCAGACTGCTATGTAATTTGTAATTGAAGAGCAAATGGCTGATAACCCTGCCGGGAAGACGTTATAAGAAATTACAAACTTATTTTGTATGTATTCATATTGTGAACCTAGATGTAAGTTTTTGGAACCCAATAAACGTTTTGTATTTGTATTGTATTGTAACCCAGTATATTGTACACTTTGTACAGCATTCCCTTCAGCCAGTACAAGATGAAGAGTGACAAGGCCTCGGGCGGACGTGACGTCACAGAGTGGCCATCACTCTTTGTCTTGCATTCGGATACACGGGATAAATCATGGCAGGTTGGGAAGTGACTAATGTTAACAGGATGCACTCTCTCGCCGAGACAGGTTAAAAGCAACCAGAGATATAATTTGTGATCGCAATAAATACTCTTTCTATTCGATTCTGGAAGCGCCCGTAGCTCAACCAGCGGAGGTAGTCGCATGCTATCACAAATGTTAAGAAATTCTCGACGCGGTCAGTCTTTGGATGACCAAAAATGGTAATCAGTTTAGAATGCTTCGCAGGGTCGGAGACAGATTAAATTGTTTATTTCAACTGTTTGTCATAGTCCGTTTTCTTGGGGGTAGTGAATTCGGATACATTGACACAATGATTTATCAATCATTGTAGGTTACGAAGTGGTGACTCATGTTAATGTGTGCAGTGCATCCTATGCCTCGGGTTGGACAGGTTGAAAGTAATGCTACTCATAAAGTGACTTTCTTTTTTTTTTACGTTCATTTATGTTTCACATGCGTGCGTGACGTCACAGCCAGCCCAAAAGGAAGATTAGCACTGTAAGTATTGGTAAATTTGTCCCGAAAATATTGTTTCAATAATTTCATTATTTTCATTGCAACAAATAAACCAACATATAACAAAGTTTGTGACTTTCATAAGTTTCATATCAACTTATTTACTTACTTTCGAGACTTTAGGGCCGTGGGGTCCGGCAGCCCATACTATTTTCCAAAACCTCTCGGAGCGCTTGGTTGACGCGACGCATGACCAAAATGCTGGCCTTTTTCTGGCTCAACGTATCAGCATTGCCATCCAGCGTGGTAATGCGGCCAGTATGCTGGGCACGCTGCCGTCTGGTAGTGGGCTGGAGCACTTAGATTATCTTTAGGCTTTTCTAAAGATTTTCTAAGTGCCCCTTTTTGTAGTAGTTAGAAGTAGTATGTTTAGTTTTTCTTCCCTTGTTTTTATATTTTATTATTGTAAATAAAGTTATATTATTTACTTATTACTTATTTTAAAATTAATACACACGCATTATATCTCCACGAATATGATATTACTTCTATGGTAGTACGTCATTTCATTCATCTACGTTCTTGTATAGTGGATAGTCATTTCCCAGCTTCCGAGAAAAGCAATGTAACTCCAGCAGACACGAGTACATCCGTAATGCTCTAATAATATCCCCAACTCCATATTCAGTGAGTAATTAAACACGTATTTCAGTGTAACTAGTTTCTAAAGGGATGAAACTACAGAGCTTGTAAAGAATGTAGACTAAAGAAGACATTTAAAAAAAACAATTAGATTTCAAGAGGTCGGTAATTCAATTTGATGCTTTTTAATAAAAGTTATTAAGATTGAAAATGGTATTTTTTTTTTAATGGATTTTTTCAATTTTATTTCAATTCCTAGATATCAGTATCGAACTCAATTATATGCTTTCCAGGATTCCATTTAATTCTGGTTTCTAGTAAAAAATATTCATTATGTCTGATTAGGTGTTTTTTTTTAAGATTTACAGCTAATAAAAAAATAAAAAATAAATTTGATTCACGAAAAAATTACCTCCAAAGTTTTATTTACTATTATGCAGTTGTTTTGGATGTATTATAATATCTGTATTATTTCATATGCTTAGCATGGAACTAGATGGCGCTGTATGAGATGTCCTGGCTTATTTATTTATTAAAATTTAAACAGTCAGTCAAATAAGCTGAAAGCAGATGCAAAAGTATAAACCAGAATTTATTCAACTCATTCTATTCTTAGAAAAGTTTCAAATTGTACACTGCACATTAAAAACTTCCGTTTAAACCAGAGTTTTTTAAACAGTCTTGTTCTAAGCAGAGTCACAAACCACATTATAACCTCTGTGATTGGTTTCGAGAGGATTTAGCTGCATTAGGAGCTTGTTGTGGATTCCACTCAGGTATAGTACATCGGACACAAATCGACGTCATTGGCTGAACTTAGCTGGTACGGTACGGATTTAGAGGCTAAATGTTGGAGTTAGTCTAGCCAGGAACAGTTGATATGTAATTCTGTTTAGAACGGTTTTGACGATTCGCTGCTATGGCCATCGGTGTTGTGGTTCATAAAAATGTGTATGTATGTATCTTGGTGGTTCAATCTGAGAATTGCAATTTAACAACCTCACCTACTGCTGACCAATTTGCCATGATATTTAGAAAACATCGCAGTTCCCGCCGCCAATTAAAACGCAAATTTTATTTTCTATGTTTTTTTGTATTGTTTTTTATGTATAAGGTGTTTTAATAAAGAATCTATCTATCTATCAGTTCTAACAAAATAATAATATATGTAATTGTATTTAGAAGGATTGCAAATCCAAGATGTCCGCTACAACAAAATGGCGGATTACATATCTTTCACTCCTAGTTTTATATTATTGTATGGATATATATTATTTTAAAAAGCTTTGTTTCCTCACTAACTAATTTCACTCACATTAAATCCGAAACAACTAAACTTAATGAAATATCTTTCATTATTATAAAATGGAGACAGGAAAATGCCGAGATGCCTGAGCGATACACGAGCAAATCCTTCATTAACGTTTTAGGACAAACGACCCTCTTCAAGTTTATTACTCTTCCTTTTACTTTTATGTCTCCTCTACACCTTTCTGAAGAAAAGCTTGAATTTTTAAAGTCAATTGAATTGACTGCTTTAAGATTGACACCCCTTAAAGGATCTTCGTTAAAAGTAATGAAGACTGGCGTTTCCGGACTTCTTCTATTTTGCTTGATGGAATTAGCCGTAGAAATTGTAAGAACCGAGTTTTAAAAAAGGCTTTATGGTTGTGAGGTCTTGTTTGTAGTAAGTGAAAACCTCATTTTTAGTACATGATATAAATCGATCGCGTGTCAGTTATAGGCAGATAGATAGGTACATAGGTAATTATTCATTGTAATACATGAGGTAAAATATTAACAGAATATACTTAAAATGTTATATAAATCTTAGTCTTGTGCCACAAGTGGAACATTTACCCCTAAAAGCGATCTCGTCCAAGTTTATATGTAGTATGAAGTTTAATACTAATTTCGCATCAGACTTGTGAATTTTTTCCATATTGTCAAGAAATTGCAGCGGCTAAAGAAACAAATATTTATACAAATAATATGAAATCAGTTTATTCTTATAAACACAGCCAGCCAATTATTCCGGCTCCATTACTCAGCGCCCCGTACACTGCAGTAATGGCTGAATATCTTTGTCCACTCCCTAATGATTGCTAATGGTGCACCGATTTGTTGCTCTTATTTCGTGGTAGTGGAACTTAGTTACGAGAATATTGTGGATGTTACTTATAAATAAATATGAGACATGCAAATAGCTGGTTATTTTAGGAATAGAAGAAGAATAATATATGTTCTTACTTTATGTAATGTTAAGCAGCAGTACTGTCGGGACGATACACACATAAAAAATACATTAAATGAAGGATGAAATCACAATACAAACAAACTCTATCCTTCGTAAATGTTTTTGGCATAGAGATGACACAGAATGAGAGTTCGGAACTTTTTATATGTCCACCAATAGATTGAGGTGTAACTTAGTGTGTTTAAGTGCAAACATTTATAAAAACACGCACAATTGTTTTAGTCTTGCATCAGTTTGGATGAAAAATTCGTGGGCCACTTTATGTCAAGAGCTGACACAAAATATCCGTAATATATGGGCAAGTTAGTGGATCATTATCAACATTATCATATTTCAAGGGGCACGGAAAGCCTCCTAATTGATACTTAACTTGAAGAGCCTAGACAAGACAAGCAACTTATGTAAACACATTATACGTAATTATATCATTTACTAGGTTACCTATGATAATAAGTCTTTATTAGCAAGCGTTTGCTTAGTACGGGGCTAGAGGGCGCTGTGTAAAATGTTCCGAAATACACTTTTTTTATTTAATTTTTTAGTTTAATTTTGACTCCCGATGGACTATAATTTGCCTAATAAATTATAGTTCATCGGGAATAGAGATTCGGGCAAGGAGTTCCATAGTTCGGCTGTTTTTGTACTTACTTCATAATAAGTAGTGGTAAGCTAATGAAGATACGTGTCGTAATTTTTCTCTTGTTTTCCAAACATCTTATTTTGATACCAACTATAGTCCTGTCACAATAAAAGTTGCTCAAAAAAAAAAATATTTCGTGTTTCGCTTTTTGGTTACACTGTACACACACCTAGACATACAAAGACCCTTTTTTATGACAGGGTTTAATAAAATATCTGAAATAGAAATAAAAAGCGAGTACCGCCGCGCTGCAGAGCTAGTTAATAAATAAAAACTATCTGTGCAGTATTGCTGCAGGCACCACCGGTCATGTCCGTTGAAAAACATAAAATGTGGTCGCTATTTATATTTTGCGAGGGAAAAGTGGCACTGACTCTCATGACAATTGAAATAACTGTAGCTTTTACATTGTGTTCCACAGAATAGACAACAAAAAATCTGTGTAACAATAATCATATCAGATTAACTAATACATTTACCTGGAATCATTCCTGTTACATGTTATATTTATAACATATTTTGAAAAAGTAACAGGTTTCCGATTCAGATACCTATAGGTAATGTTTTTTATTTGTCATATTTTGGTTTAAAATGAATCAAATTAGTTACATTTGGCACGCTACCTATAAGTAGACAGCAACGAAACTTAAAAAGTAAACTAATTGGAAACAATTAAGAGTTTATATTTTATACAAAACTTCGTGAAATCATCTTCAAAGTTAACTTTTTTAAAAATGACGTAGAAAACTGTTAATTCTGTTCTTGCCTTATTCACAGGTCGCTAGACATAGCTCGGGGCACCCGATCACATGATTCGATCTATTAGCCATTTTTAGCAAGTAATTGGATACAATTAAAATAAAACTAAATGTTGGTAGGTACTGAGCGCAAATACGAAATTCAAATACAAAACTAGATCCACAATCGGCTTTATAACCGGAAGTAATTTCTCTCTATTCCATTTATGCAAAATCACATTGAAAGCTTGAAAATATATAGGAATGAAACTGGCTCTCAGATGGGTCTTAGGAGGGGCAGTGTTGGAACCTTAACAACAATAATAAAATCATTCACATAGTACCTCCTCTTTACGTTGTATTCATTACTAAGGATCATGACGTCCTTTGGATCCTACTTAATTAGATATAGAGAGTGTTTTTTTTTCGCATTTAGACTCTATTTTCTACAGCGTGCATCGAACATCGCATGTACCTACAATGTTCATACCTACCTTTTTGCCCACCGGAGCTCTCAAAGCATCCGATCGTATGATTCGATCTTAACCCTGAGGAGCAGTTATATTTAGCAAGGGACGGGGGGAATAAATGGGCCGCTGCAATCTCGTGGCCACGCAGGGTCACGGCCAATACAATACGGCTGATGAGCTGATGAGACGTGCGTCGTGCGTTTGACAATGTAGTGTTTGTGATGGCTTGGGACAAGTGCATACTGACTTGACTGCTCCGTTAGCTTAGTTAGTAGTGGCTCTGCCTTCTAATCTAGCGGTGCGGGTTCGAATATTAAAATTAGTAATTACTTGGGTTGAGTCTGGTCGTTTCTATGTATAAAAAGTATGTATTTACAAAAGAAAAGTATATATTATGTATTATATCCGTTATCTAGTACCCATGATACAAGCGTAAGCTTAGTATGGGGCTAGATGGCGCTGTGTGATATGTCCTTCCTTCCTATCGAATGAGTGTGGCCCACTCTGGTGTCGAAAGTTTATCAAGCCGCCCTAAGGGCCTCCGACATGGCTTAACGACTGCCGTACTAGACGATCAACCGAGACCTACAATTTAACGTGTCATCCGACACACGGAAGCGCCCAAAACGGAATGCCACTTTTAGGTCTCCCATCCAAGGAGTAACATATTTATTATACTGGTCGTAGCTAACGTAATGTAAACACTGTTTTTTTTCGTGAGACATTCTTATCAGTATGTATTCTGTGTCAGTATGTAAATACATATTACGGTTTTTACTCACGTGTAATTTCGCGTATGTTCTTTACTCGTTTTTAATTAGTTTTTTCATGCAGAAAATGCGGCATTTACATCTGAGCGTAACCATCACACGTTAAGTTTTTTTTTTACTAAAATGGGTTTGCACTTGACCATAGTTTGCCTGATGGTAAGCAATGGTTATGGCCTGAAATGAAATCACGTTTTTTTGTCATAGTGCGGCAGTCGTTAAGCCATGTCGGAGGCTCTATGGGTGTTTCACATAATAAAATTACCTGTTACCATAACGAGGATTAAAACCTGTAAAGGACTATATACTACACTGACTATACTAGATTACACGCACATCAGCTTTAGTATAGTAAATGTTTCATGTCAGTCCGGTTCATGCGGCTGTTTCTTCCGCGAACTTGCAAGATGTGGAACGATCTACCCCCCGAGGTCTTTTCACGGATTTACAATATGGTAAGATTTGAAAAGGGTATTGTCTCTATGCTGGCAAAGTCCTGCAGCACCTCTGGAGTTGCAAGTGTCCATTGGCGACGGTGACTGCTTACCATGAGGCAGATCGTCTGGATTTTTTGCCACTTTTTCATAAAAAAAAAATGTAACCTAATCGTTATCTGACTACACAGTGTACAGATGATAAAAAGGATAGAGCCATGCGTTTTAGATTGGGCCACTGAATAGGAGTGGTACTAAAAACCCCATATTTCGGCAATAGTCAGGGCTTTAAGGATTACAGGTCTCCACTCCATCTTCATTGTTAAGGTGGGCGCGAGAAATGGCACGATTTGTATAGATCTGTGACCCGCACTTGGGCCCTGGATCTAAGGGTTATAGCAGCTAGTCACAAAATAAATCACAAAATTATAAAAACTAAAGTTTACGTAGTGGGTTTGTGGATTTTTAATAAATAGGATACTCGTATATGAATATGATTTACCATTTTGAGAAAGTATAATTTTGACTCTCTCAACGGTTTTAACGTAGGTAAGCGATAAGTATCAAGATATGATATTACAGATGTAACCTATTAACTTAAAATGATACAAACTGTCTTACACTAGAAAGCTTATACTAAAAGTAACTTTTGACCCTTATTAAAATATACTTTAACTTTATCAATATAACAAGCGTACTAATATGGTCTTGGTATCGCTAAAATCTTGTAAGTAAAACAACCATCCATATTCGAAAAAGGTTGGAAATCTGTCGGCGGCCAAAAGAGGCTTTATGCTCGGAAATAGGTCGCAGCATCGGCCTGCAATGCGGCGATGCTCCTCGCTGCCAGGGACGGACTAGGATAAGGTAAGCTAGGGTACTAAAAATAAAAGTATACAGGGAACTAATAAAAAAAGGAATGTTGTTGAGTACCCGAAACGCTATACAACAACAACGCGATAAAAATAAGTCATAAGTTTAGGTTTGGTTGCGATGCTGTTGCTAACTGTTTCGAGATCGTTCAATATTTTAAGTAAACCGTGTAGATTTACGGGGCAATGCAGCCAGTATTTTGGGTACGCTGCCTTTTGATAAAGTAGATTAGTTAGGTTGTAAATATTTCTTGTTTACAATACTTATTTATTTTTTAATTTCGATAAATAGTATTTTTGCTTGTATTTGTTTCGTAATAACGTTCTACACTACTACGACCTAAAAATAAATGGTGTGAATTTGTAACTTTTACCAGCTGGACGAACAATTAAACGACGTCAAAGTTTTATACCATCAATTTAGCTATTTATGGCAAAGTATTTTAGCTTTTAACAAAGTAGACCCAAAAAAGAACATAAACTTTCTTGATATTTAGTTTACATTATGTCTGAATCAAACAATAATAATCATCATCAGCCTGTATCCGTCCACTTTTGGATATCGGTAAATTCCAAGGAACACCACGGGGCGCGTGGTAACGAATGAAATAGGTACAAGAAGTGTGTTAATAGGTGTTAATGAATAAATATATATATTATTTATATACGAAGGACTTATGCGGTAAAAGGAGGAGGTTTTCAATTCGAGAGTAAACCGCTTTCTTTTAGGTAAGCGCGCAAGATCGTAGACTACAACGTTGCTTAACATCAAGCGAGATGTAGTCAAGCGTGAGTCTATCACAGGTATAAAAAAGGTTTTTTTACAGTTCCCTTTGTTCCATCCCTGTACATATGCCGATATGAATGTTTTATGCGACAGGTAGTGGCGCACGATGAAAGTGGAGTTAAAGCCAGCCGCTGACGGATTACTGATATCTGTATAAAGATAGATGTTTATTTTGAACTGGTATCGGAAAGGGATGTTTTCAGTCAGATCTTATGTTTCACTTGCAATGGTGTAAGTCTGTCATTCATGGGCATACAAAGTCAAGTTTTTGAAGAGACCTAGTAGGATCCCAATTTGACGAGTTAGGTAGTGAAAACGTAGGTTACATGATCATTTCTCTATTTGGCAGCAATATCGTACTAAAGATTTGTTTGTTGGGGTTTTGGTCAGTTTGTACTACTTTCAAACCGCAACGGAGTGACCGATCATCGTGAATTTTAATGCGAAGATAGTTAACGGTCTGAGAGTGATACATATATGCTACTATTTTCTTATAAGATGTGAACAAACTCTGCTAGATTTACAAGATAGCATCCTCTAGGAAGTACCTCTATAGTAGTAGCACTATAGTTTTATAGTAACATATTTTATAAAACAATGGTTCAAACTTTCTTCCCACAAACACATTATATAAGTACTTCTAAGAGAGATTAGGATATAGATCGTAAAGCTTAATCTATGGAGGTAGTGTCTAGGTATAATCTATGAAGTTGTTGGCTCCTTGCCAGCTGAAGTCAATGGTCCAATATGTAACCGAATATAACGTCTACTTATACTAATCTACAGAACGCTATTTGGATCTATGTATGTATATAATATGTATTTTTTTATCACGAAATAGGCTTACGTTGGACTACAGCCTGCCTGATGTTAAGCGCCACTGTAGTCTAAGATGTAGCACGTTTGCTTGGAAGAAACCTATTTACTCTAGATTTTTTATATTATACGTTTATCAATATGATGATAACATTCTATATAACACGGATAACTCACACTATACAGTGCTTTCATGATGCTTTAGGTATATGTTTATTCTTCCCTCAAATGACTGAACCGATTTGGACAATGTGTTTTATACAGATAGATTAGAACCTGAATAACACAGGCTTTTGACACAACGCGTGTCTTCCGTGGAAAGACAAGAGATCTTAAAATGAGAATTACATCCGTGGGGGGGTCATAACCCTCAACAATGAGAAATACGGCTTAAAGAAGTATAAAGTTATGAATTATATTTATCTAAACCCGCACTATGGTTTAGCGGTTAAGGCGTTCTGACTGGTAATAAAAAATACGCAGGTTTAAATCCTGCCGGACGTGATTATTTTCACTCATGTCCTAATGAAAAGTTTACGTATAAACGTCTTATTAAATCTGTAGTTTGTTACCTACACAAGCGACGCTGTGGCTGGAGGAAGAGCGTGCCTGTCGTAGTAGGATGGAAGTCTGCAAATAGGGTTGGAAGTTGTTATACTATTTCGATGTTTTGTTTGTAGGCAATGTACCAGAGTTAAAGCAACTGTATTATACATTATACAGGGTTACTAAAGTAACAAACGTGCGCTTGACTTCCACGTGAAAGGTACCTTTAGTATATCAAAACCAATAAGTAAAAAAAATGCGGAATATTCAAAACTGATGTTCCGTTCAAAAAGTTTATTGCAAATTGACGAAATTAATGGAAAGTCTAGGAAAATTGATATTTGTTTACCTGTGCTTCCAAATGTTGTAAAACAATTATAAATAAGTTCAATCCACCCTTAAAATGTTTTGTGTTAGTTCTCAGTAACGCTGTATTGTGACTAAACCAAATCGGCGTAAAAAGTATGACGTGGACTTTATTATTCATATAAGTATTTGTGGACTTCAAATATAAAATTTTAATGGACATTCTATTGATCGATCAGTTCGTCTGACGGCTGTATATTGAATTACTGATTGAAGTTTTGTACACAAAAGCTATCTATACAGGGTAATGGGTATCTAACGTATAATCTTTTAAGGATGTACATACGTCAAACGTTACAACTTTTTTACTAGGACTTGTGATGGTTTGCAGGTGTATACTGTTGTAAATAGGAGATATAGATTATTATCTACATACACTGTAGTATATTCTTAGTAGTTACTAAGCTGCATATCGACGAAAAATTAATACTTTATCTACACGCAATCGAAGTTTAGAGCTAATCTTTAGTACTAAAATGTATTCACTCGATATAACGTTCAAAAATGCTTGGTTCCTTCAGTGTCGTTATATCAAGTGAAGACTGTAGATAAATCATTGAGGTTGAGGATTTTAATTACATATTTTTTAACAGTATGTAAATAAGTACTCGTAATGTAAATAAGAACAAAAAGACATATCTAAAACAACAAATACGTTCAGTAGCCAATGTTATGCACAGGTCGACGCGGCCAGTCTTTGGATGGGTGACCGAAAAGTGGCATTCCATTTTGGGTTCTTCCGTGGGTCGGATGTCACGTTAAATTGTAGGTCCCGGCTGTTTGCCTAGTTGGGCAGTCGTTAAGCCATGTCAGAGGCTTAGGGTGGTTTGAAAACTCTCGACACCAGAATTGGCCACTCTCGTTCGATAAGAAGAAGTAGCCAAAACTTCACAAACGCGTCAAACTTATAACACCTGTATTTTGGTATCGTCGGTTAAAATATATATTTATTTCGTCCCGGCAACCCTAGTCCCGGGTGTCCCTCGGTGCTAGGTAATCTATTTCCCGGAGTGTTTATTCATGCTCCAATTTATTGTCGCCGTACGAACGTATTTTCTAAAGCGACCTTATTTTAACGCTCGCTGAAAAAAGAGGGGTGTTGAAAGTTTGTTTCGAGTTTTAGAAATATAAAAAAGCTATCATACGCATAGTTATGCTGTAAGTGCTTTTCTAAATCATAAACATTATATGAACATATAAAATAAACACACCTGTTTATACATATACCTATATATTTTTCCGAGTTAACTTTTGTTTTAAAATTGTTTGATTATGTTAATCCCCGTTCAATTGTTTCAATTTGCCTTAAATCAGACACTTGCCAGAACTAAAATATGTTTCAGAGTTAAAATTAAAATTCATAGAATATAATAGATAAATAGAATTAAAACTCTACGCAATGTAGTAAATAAATAAGATGAATTCTCAACAAACAGATTATAAGTAGACAATAACAAATGGAAATAATGTTATGTAACGATACCCAAATAACATTTTCATTCTCCTATAAAACATAAAAAAGAAACATTTTTTTTGACATGAGATAGGCGTACGCTTAACTTAACTTGTCTGATGTTAAGCAACGTTATAATCTACGATCTAGCGAGCATGCCTAGGATAAACCGATTTACACTCACATTTGAGACTGCCCTGTTGGCTTCGTAGGTAGTGGCTCTACTTTCTAATCTAGGGGTGCGGGTTCGACTCCCGCTTATCATAAGTAATTATGAATTTTAAAAATTGTAATCACTTATGTTGAATTTGGTCGTTTTAATGTATAATAAGTAATACGAAAGAAAAGTATATATTATGTATCATTTAGTACCCATGATACAAGCGTAAGCTTCGTATGGGGCTAGATTACGCTGTGTGATATGTCCTGAAATATGTATATACCTACATTTTTTTATTTATTTAGAAATCTGAGTATTTAAATTTAACCGCTTTGTCCATAGCGGCCTTATTTCTTAGAAACTTGTTTTATGTGCGGGCAACACTGGCAAACTCGCAAAATGGCTGTCTCCGTATAAAATAAAGGGCTTCATGGCACAACATTAAATATGGATTGCCAATAGACCCCTGGAGAGATGGTTTGGTAGAACTGTGATTCCAGTCATGGTAGATCAACGATGGAGATGTTTTGGGAAGTGGCCAGCTTATATGATCTGTAGGTAACAAATATGTGTAACAACATTATGTGCTTGAAGTATTTCTGGGGTGACGGTAACATTTTCTAGGTGATTTTTTATGTTTTGTAATTGTTAGAAGTAACGTGTCGAATATTTTACTTTTTATTTAACTCATAGATGACTCATATAGATTGCTTGTACAACAATTGTTGTACAAGCAGTCTGTTTAGCGCAACATGTTTAGCGCCAAAATTATGCATGAACCTTAATGTGCAAAAGCCTCAGTATGCTTTTATA
This sequence comes from Macaria liturata, assembly GCA_964023185.1. Lineage (NCBI taxonomy): Eukaryota > Metazoa > Arthropoda > Insecta > Lepidoptera > Geometridae > Macaria > Macaria liturata. The sequence continues at coordinate 10,578,455 of OZ026828.1, forward strand.
CAAACTGTCATATGTCTGTTGAATGACTGAAGTGATGAATTATATCTCAATCTATAGATATCTAAACCTAAAGCTGGCTTCAATAAAACGAACGTGATAAGGTTTATGGTTTTGTAATTTTCGTGATAGGCATTGGAATTTGTGTGTTTGTTTATGAAACAAAAGCTCTAATCCACCACAAATACAATACATACAATACAATACATCTATTTGTGTTATACTTATTATCATCATCAGCAGCCTACAAAGCACCAATTAAAGAAATCAAATTCAAGACGTATATCCCGAGACCTGTCACTTAGCCCAATTTTGTACCTATAGTCTACCAATATGTACATTAGTACAAGTATATGATACATTCATGTCGTTCTCACCACAGCGTATTCATGTTCACACAAATTACTCAATTCAATAAGCATTGAATGTTGGTTTACCAAATTGCTACGCGTTGGTATTTACCTTAATACAAACATATTAATTTTATTACTTACATTGTGTTACTTTTTATGTTGCGTTTGTGGACGATCCAGAATAAAAATAATTGTTTTTACTATTGATGTGTGTCTCTCTCTCTCTCTCTTGAGTCGTATTCCTCATGTATGAGGGTCATGACTCCCCCGCAGAATTAATTCGCTAAGGGAGTTTCCTTGGACAGATACATCGTGGTAGGCGCCCTTCAGGTCCTTCCACGGAAGACACATGTCCTCGGATATTGTGACCCTCAAACATGTCGGTTTGCTCACGATGTTTTCCTTCACTGCTAAGCAAGTGCAAATCCACACATAACTTTAAAATACAAGTCATTGGTGTAGGGCCGGATTCGAACCAGGGTGCGCCTGGATGAAAAGCATACACTGGAACCGCTGAGCCACACTCGCTTACTGTTGCTAAGCATCTATAATGGCGTGTCCTAGTAACCTCCTTTGAGTGCCAGTTCCATTTCAATTCGGTTATACTCTATTCGTAAACTAAATCGGTGACATTTAAAAACAAATAGGTTAAAACGGCGGCTTTTTAGCTTTATGAAAAGTTCTTACGATTAGTCTTTGTCTTAAAAATGTGGTAAGTACATATTATATAATATAAATTGATAAATTTAGATCCCAAATTTCTATATACATAATTGCTTTTTTGTCGGTCAAAACATAAACATAACTTCTTAAACACCCACACTTTTCCAGTATCAAAAGCCGAGAATAGACTTACAATTATAATTTAGATCGTATCAATAGAAAGCGTAGCGTTTGATTATATCAGTAAACAAAAACCCATTAAAATTATAGACACGAATATGAAGCACGTATCCGTAACCCATTTAATGGGACAAAACAAATTGAAATACAATTTGACAGCAATTTGAGGACATTTTGGAATGCTTTTGGGACGAGTTGAATTTGGGAATGAGGATGTTTTTTTTGGGATGATTATTATTTCAATTGGCTGTAATTCTATTTGTATTAAAAAAGCGAAAATTAGGTTGTCTAGTTTTTTTTTAGTATTTGGTATAAATAATTTCTAATTCAAATAGCCATTTATATATTGTTTAAATAATGGTGACATAGAAACTTTGTATATAATCTATTAATTATATTATTGTTGATTTCATAGTAGTTCTTTTTCGGTTTATGCTATATATTTTTATATCAAATTTAATTTTTCAGCGAAGTTCGGCGTCAGCATATTAAAATTTGTTTATTGTTCAAACAATGTATGCATTATTATTATTTAATATTAATAGCTAAATATACAGGGTTATATACTGTTAATAAAATATTATGAAATTATTCCCAATATACCTACTAAAATATCAACTCAACTAAAATAAAACTATAAGCAAAAGCCTAATTTACGAATTAATTAAATATACAACTAACTATTTAATATATACAAAAATGTATGCTGTTTTATTAATTGTTTTATATCTAGTATGAACAATGCCTTACCACGATGAAATGACTAAACGTAGCGCCTTCTTGCCACCGTAGTAGGCGCGTATACGCCATCACGCGCGAACATTTCTTCACAATAAAAAAACATTTAAAATACAAATAATAGAAATTGAATAAAACAATGCAAGAAATAATTAAAAAACAAATATAACAATCATTTTAAAATGACATATAAATACTACACAAATACGTTTGAATAAAAGTCACTTCGTTTATTTTCATAGATTAGTTTTAAGCTAAATTCATGTTTTTTTATTAAAGTCATAAAAACACACAAATCATTTTAAATGATTCCAACAGAAATGTAAATTCTAAACAATTGATACAAATACGAAATTTGTGTAAAGTTTTAAAAACAAACGCATAAACTTAAAATAAAATACAAAAGTAAATAATACTTTACTGAGAAACAACTGATGCAAGTTTTGTGATTAATATGGCTTCAAGATTGTCGAAGTTATGGCAAAGGATTGTAGTTTCGAGTGTCGTGGTTTTCATTTTACTGAGTGGTAAGTGAAATTTAGTTGTAGTGCTGGCATTTAGTGCTTAATAAATATCCTTCTTAGTAATAAAAAGTGATTTAGGAATGAACAACTTTTTAGTTACATGTTGTTTTTTTTATTTTGTAAAAATTATCAGTAAGTCACAAAACTTAGTAATGTTTCCAATAATTCAATTTATTTACAAGTAGCTTTTTTCTGCGGTTTTGAATGCATTATTATAGGTACAAACCATCCTCTTAATTCACTCTATCTATTAAAAAAATCTGCATCAAAATCGGTGGTGTAGTTTTGAAGATCTAAGCATACATACTCGTACAGACGCGGGAAGCGACTTTGCTTTATACGATGTAATGATAAGTAATAACGTTTAATCTGGTTTGAGTACTTTTTAATTGATTTCGAATAAAAGAGTCCATGGAATCAGACTAATACGAGTAACTTTAATATGTTATGTTTCTTTCATCAATATTAAAACCTGAGCTTATAGAAACCTAAATTATAAAATATTTCTATATTTTTAATATACATTTTAATCTAGTTTTTAATATAAAAGGGCTTTATAGCTTGGTTTCTGAGAATTTAACGATGTCGAGTTACTTTTTATAGCTACTAATGTTGGTAGTATAATTAAAAATATCACAATATATCTGAAAGCTTTCATTAATGCTCTTGGTTTTTTAATTTATTAGGCTCATCCATATATGCCTCGTAACACAGTCTAACGGCTACCACGAGGTCAGAGGACTCACACGTAGTTGTATTTATTAATATTACGTCAAATAAACTAATTTTGTACTTGTATATAGTATTATGTATGTATATGTACATATTTGATCTGTAATGATCAGTTGTCTAAATGTCTATTATTTATTTGGTACCAAACTTATATTTCACGGCTAAAAGTATCCGACGTCAGTTATTAAAAATGCAATACAGCCCAGGGGTATCACCAGAGACCCGTAGAAGGCCCTGATAAAAATTGACGTAATTTTAATCTCTCATATGCATGGCGACCAATGTATCAAAAATTGCTGAACTGATTTCATTTAAACTTCAACTATAGTAGCAATAATAAAATATAAAAACAAGGGAAGTAAAACTAAACATACTACTTCTAACTACTACAAAAAAGGGGCAGTAAGAAAATCTTTAGAAAAGCCTAAAGATAATCTAAGTGCTCCAGCCCACTACCAGAGGGCAGCGTGCCCAGCTTAGCATACTGGCCGCATTACCACGCTGGATGGCAATGCTGATACGTTGAGCCAGAAAAAGGCCAGCATTTTGGTCATGCGTCGCGTCAACCAAGCGCTCCGAGAGGTTTTGGAAAATGGTATGGGCTCCCGGACCCAAGGTCTCGACTCCAAAAGGCTCAAATATGTAACCTCGGCTATATTAGGAATATCCAAATTGGTCTAAAACAAGTTCATGGTATAGTTTAATTCTATTGTGACCACTCACCATGCTAAATAAATACCGGATTAACGCAGCTAACACGATGCTAGTAAAAAATAAATAGTTTTAAGTACCTAGACAGGTTGCGGCGATGCAGCTGTGCTGGGGCGAGGATGGATTCCAAAATTAAAGAGTAATTTAGGTGAAAACGTTTAATCGCCTTGATGGCTTAGCTAATACCGTCTTAAAATTAATTATTTAAAATGAAACTTACAAACTACACACAAAAAAAGGGTCGAAATAAGTGTTTGCACGTGTGCGGGTCGGGAACGAACCGCGCTGTAGGACTTTGGAGTCTCAAGAGTTGATAAAAAAGATGGCATAACATAACTCCTCCGTCCATAAGAATGAAATTTTCCGTTGAAAATTAAATCGATGGAAAATTTACATTCAATGTGCAGGTGCACTTATGTAAAAATAATATTAAAACAATGACATCATTACAATGTATGAAGATAAAATAAGGAATTAATATAAATTTTTAGTGATGTAAATTTGTATTGAGTTTAATAATACTTATTTTCGTAAAAGTGTCCATAGTCCAGTCCAAAATTTTCGTTAACACGGCAATCACGGAATTATTATTAATAGCACTATTTTAGATTACAGTCGAGGATTTTCACTTAATTCACTTTTATTCACTTCACACTTTAGATAAGCACTTAGGCTGGGATGCAGTCGCAACTACGACCAGAAGTGGAACCTCGTTGAAAGCGTCGTGTGAGCAACGGCAGAGTTACCCGTTTCACTGATAGGAGAGGAGGGGCTAGGTCTTAGGAACACTTTAAAATCCGCTTTTATGTGGGACAACCATATGAGTAATTTGGAACCTTATATCCTTACTTTTACAGCATTATTCGTGTCAAATTAAATCACAAAAATAAAACCTTTTACAGTATCCGGAATAATTGTATGAAGGTTTAATTAGCATTACAAAAACTTAAGTAACCTTACATAACCATATTCTAATTTATTTTTACTTAAACACTATTTGTAACATTAGAGACCAGTGCAGTTCTTTATAGAGGAAAGATGATTAAAATAAAGAGTTATGCTCCAGTTGGCGAACCTGGGAGGTTTTTACCCTGAGAAGTTGTATTTCTTAGAACAGGAGGGCGTTTCACATCTTTAATCGGAATCTTACTCTGACGGTTACGAAGCGTTACTGGTATAACGTTTTTCTCCACGTCACCTGATACAACTGCCTTTTCAAATCTAGGTTTATCTTTACTGCGTCTTATATTGGTGCCTTTAATAAATATGACGTCGTCCTTTTTCACGTCACAATTTAATTCTCCCCCTCGTTTTTCTCTAATCCTTTCTTTAATATCCAACATCTTACTGGACATATGGTGGTACAATAGTCTGGTTCGTTTTGCATGATCGCGCATCAAAATCTGCATGTACTGTTTCTCATAATTCACATCAAATACTTTGCTGGCGCAAGTATGGCCTGAAACTACTTCAAACGGCGTCAGTCCTGTTGTACTGTGAATGCTGTTGTTATATGCCATTATAGCATAAGTCATTACTGAAGCAGCGTCTGTCATCTTATGTTCATATTTAGCAATTCTGTAAATTTCTATGATAGTAGAATGAAATCTTTCTATTAATCCCATTGAATTAGGATTATTGGGAGTGCCAATATGCATCTGTATTTTGTAAAACTCTAATAATTCCTTCATAAGGGCATTATTAAACTCTGAACCCGAGTCTGAGCTAATTTTCTGTGGTATGCCATAGAGAGAGAAATATTTTATGAGGGCTCTGATAACCTCTGGAGTAGATTTATTTGACAACGGGAAAGCTTGGCCCATTTTGCTAAAGGCGTCTATAATGGTCAGGTATCTTTGTCCTTCTATAGTGAATGTATCGATAAATAATTCTTCAAACGGTTTACTTTGAGTTTGGGTCAATTGCAGGACGGGTTTTATTGGTTTCCGGTCATATTTCATTCTTTTGCATGTTTCGCACGCGTTGATACAGCTGGCTACAATGTCTTTAAGGTTATGCCAAAAGTAGGTCCGTTTTATTTGGGCTATTGTTTCTCTTATCCCCCGGTGGCAGTTTTTACCAACGTGATATTTTTGAACAATGTCCTTTTGTTCAGTCTCGTCTTCCACAAAAACTACACGTTCTGTACATTCCTTAATGATAATAGCGTTTCTTTTAAATAGTGTAATAAACACTTCAGCGAACTGGCGTCGATGAGCTTTGTCTTCGAAGAAAATGAAATACTTGGTTTTAGGTTTGATGTAATGTTTCATAAAATCTTTCACCAAGTCCGGTCTGTCTAATGGAAGATGAACTTCTAGGATTTTTTGAGTTTTTCGTGAAATGTCTTTAACAGCTGCTTCTTTTCTGTACCAGGTATGTACAAGGATTTGGTTGGGTTTTGTATCAATCGCTTCATGTAAAATGGGAATCCCTGTAGATTCATTTTCGTGAGCAGAATGTATTGTGTCTGAGCCGATATGAGATTCACATTCAGATGCTGTAATTGTGCTGCTTGAAGAAGATATAATAGAACACGATGGTTTTGTCCTTTTACTGTCTATGGGTTCACTTGTGGTATTTTCAGAATATTTTGTTGGGATACTGTTTCCTTTGTTAGCAATCATAGAGGTACTGCTATTTTGGCTATCCAACGCGTTTATTTTTATTCTTGACAACGCATCTGCATTCGTGTTTTGTTTTCCGTTTTTGTATATGACTTCAAAATCATATTCAGCCAATCTTAAACGCCAACGAGTTAGTTTGCTATTTGGTTCCTTTAATGAGTTGATCCAGGCCAACGGGCGGTGATCCGTATATATTTGAAATCGTCTACCAAAGAGGTAGGGACGGAAATGTTTTGCAGCCCATACTATAGCGAGCAATTCCTTTTCGATGGTACTGTATCTAGTTTCTGTTGGATTTAAGGTTCTGCTTGCATACGCTACCGGAAGATCGCTACCGAGTGAACCTTGTGATAGCACCGCACCAATCGCGTAATTTGATGCGTCTGTGGTCAAAATAAATGGTTTATTAAAGTCAGGAAACTGCAACAGTGGTGCATTCGTGAGAAGTTGTTTACATTGTTCAAAGCATGTTATGTATTCCTCAGTAATGCATACTTTTTGATTCTTCTTCAAACATTTAGTCAACGGTCTTGTTAGTTTCGCAAAATCCTTTATAAACTTTCGGTAATATCCAATAAGACCCAAGAAGCTTTTAATTTCTGTTCGTGTTCTGGGTAATGGAAACTGTAAGATTGCTTTTATCTTATCGTCATTTGGTTTAAGGCCATCTTTTGTTATAGTATGGCCTAAATACAAGACTTCCTTCCGCAAGAATTCAGATTTATCCAATTGGATTTTTAAATTCGTTTCTCGAAGCCGTTGAAAGATTTTTCTTAGTTTTTCGAGGTGTTCCTGCAAGCTACTTGAAATATTATTATGTCGTCCAGATAAACAAGGCAATGTATTCCTTGCAGTCCTCGTAATATGCTATCCATGGCTCTCTGAAATGTTGCCGGAGCTGTTTTCAAACCAAAAGGCATGCGCAAGAATTCATAATGCCCGGCTTGGGTACTAAAAGCTGTTTTCTGCCTGTCTTCTTCATTTATTTCAATTTGATGGTATCCGCTTGCCAAATCTAGCGTTGTGAAATACACAGATTTCCCTAGTTTATCGAATAAGTCATTGATGTTTGGTAGAGGGTATTTGTCATCGGTCGTAATTTCATTCAAACGCCTGTAGTCGATAACCATTCTGTATTTCTTTTCTCCGGAAGCATCTTGTTTTTTTGGTACTAAATGAACCGGGGAATTCCATGGTGAATGAGATTGTTGAATGACATTATCCTTTAATAACTTTTCCGTTTGTCTGTTGATCTCATCATTAATTGCTTGTGGCTGTCTATAAGGTTTCGTATAAATTGGATCTTCATTGACGGTTCTTATACGATGTTTTACTTGATTAGAGAAGGTTAGCGGTAACTTCTCACAGTAGAAGATATCTTTGTACTCGTGACATAATGATGATATGTGATGTCGTTCTTCAGCGTTCATATGATCAAGTCGAAGTCGCGATAAATTTTCTTCTAACATCTGGTTTAGTTCAGCATCAGTTTCCATCGGTATTGGCAACTCGTTCACATTGCAAATCTCATTTCTAATAGGATCGATGTGTATGGGTTCTGGTATTCTGATAGTGACAGGTTTATCAGAATGATTTTGTATTACGGTTGTAGCATAACCGTCAACGCAGTGTACTAAAGCGCTGGGCATTCGTGCACCGTCACCAAAATTCATGTACTCCATAATGCCATCTCCACTGTATAAGTCTGTGGGGACTTTCACACGTGTTTCACACCTGGGATCCAGTAATATGTCCACGCCAGTGTCGTATACAATTGGTATTTGTGTGTTTTTAGTGCACAAAATCTTTTCTCCCATATCAATTTTGGCACTCAGCATTTTTAAAAGGTCTGATCCAATAAGACCGTCGTAATCCTTGTCCACTGTATAAATGTAAAATACACAATGCAACGGGCTTTTGAATATTTCAGGCAATGGTATTTTAACAACTTCGTTGTGTGAACTGCGTCCGTGTGTACTTACGACTTCAAACGGCATGATCATCTTGTATTTGCTGTAAAACTCATCAACCTTTTCTGCGGTTATAAAACATCGGGAACTACCTGTATCGATCATAAAACGCGCGCGTAGCTCAGGTATTTCTATGTATGGTAGTTTGGATAGTGGATCATAATTTAGTTTTATGGTGATGGTGGATCCTCCGAGGCATCTTTGCAAAAATTTGTATTGTGGTTGGAGTATTCAACTGTCTCAAGTTGTTCAGTGTTATCATAATACGGGACACAAGCTTGTTCGTCTGCGGGTTCATCAACGTTATATTCGTAATAGTGCGCGTTCTGGGGGTAACAATAATCATTTACGTTGATTTCATTCTGGAATACATTATTGTTTGCTTGGCTAGAATGTGGCATATTTCTTATTGGGAGTGCAGTGCGCATAGTGATATCAGTATCTTCAATTGGTTTCTGGGGTGGAATGCCGAATTTAAATTGATTTGATGGTAAATTTGGGCGATACGATTGTTGAATACTTGGTAAACGTGGGCGGTATCCATGGATCGGCTGGGCAAAACGTTGCGTTTGAGGATAATTCATTCCAAAACGGAGGCTAGTTTGCGGCTGAGTTATTTGAGGTCTAATATTGCTTGAACCAGGAAATCTAAAATTGTTGGTTTGAGGTGTCAGAGCTACAGTTGTTTTGACACCAAATTTATCTAGACAAGGATTTTGTACTGGTTTTGGCATCTGTGATTTGAGCATATTTTTTTTTGCATTAATGTTCGCATAAAAATCTATTTCGGTGAGGACTGTTGAAATGGCGTCTTCTAATTTATTGCAGCCACTCAGGCGTACAACCCTTATCATTTCTTCAGGCAGGTTGCACAAAAAAACGTTTAAAGATGTGTGGTTATAAATAGTCGTTTTCGATGTTTTTAAATTTTCGTCTGGGATCTGATTAACCTTTGACTGAAGAGCATCTCTTATACGTTTAATTCGGTTTGAAAAATCACGATACGACTCGTTCGGTTTAATTTTTAATGTCTCTAACTCAATAGAAATACTTTCCTCGCTACGCGGGTCTCCAAAGTTTTCCCTTAAAACTTGCTTTAATGTAGGCCAAGACAAAATATCTTGCCTTTGACTTATTAATTCAGCTGCTCTACCGACGAGTTTACTAGTACACGCGTGAAAAATAAAAAGGTCTTGAGCCGGATTTGTTTCATTTCTTAGGGTGTCAATTACGTACTCACATTTTTGTATGTACTGATCCAAATATTTCTCATCTCCATCGTATTGTGGTATTAATTTCATGATGTCAGCTGAAGTAATAGTCAAAAGAACTGGTGGATTAGACATTATTACAATTTATAGAAACCCTTATTTTTTTATACAATTTAATATTAATAACTACAATAAGTTGGCTAGATTTTTATAGCCTTACGAAACTATCAGTCTATTTACTAGTCTTAAAATACTCGATTTTGAGCCTAATCTTAACTAAGTCGTTATGTACTCCGCCGATTTTCAGTGCAGTGTAACACGACAACTTGTAAGATGAGCGATTTTTGTCTCACTTACACGTTCCCTAGTCTAAATTTGCCTAACTAAGTCACTATGCACCCCACCGATTTTGTGTAGTGTGCAGTGACAACCTGCAAGTTGAGCGATGTTTGTCCCACTTACAAAGTTCTTGGAATAGGTAGGAAGACACAGGAATAGTGATGGGTCTACTCACGTGCCGTCGCGCACCCTCCAGGAGTACTAGCTGCCGGCGTCGTCCTCAGCTCCAACCTCGAACCAGTTTCAAGACAGCACACGCGTCGCGGGAGTCGAATTTATTTTATGGTTCGCGAATTTAGGTTCTAATACTTCGTGAAATATACAGATTTCACTAAAGAAGTCTAGTTTTCCTAAATCCACCTCGGCTGCGCCAGACAGGTTGCGGCGATGCAGCTGTGCTGGGGCGAGGATGGATTCCAAAATTAAAGAGTAATTTAGGTGAAAACGTTTAATCGCCTTGATGGCTTAGCTAATACCGTCTTAAAATTAATTATTTAAAATGAAACTTACAAACTACACACAAAAAAAGGGTCGAAATAAGTGTTTGCACGTGTGCGGGTCGGGAACGAACCGCGCTGTAGGACTTTGGAGTCTCAAGAGTTGATAAAAAAGATGGCATAACATAACTACCTATCTACATATGCACATGTCGAATGGAACATCCTTGTTTCAAGTCACTTACATATTTTTTTAACTTTCAAGTTATGTGTAGATTTGCACTCGCTTAACTGCGAAGGAAAACATCGTGAGGAAACCGACATGTTTGAGGACCACAATATCCGGGAACATGTGTCTTCCGTGGAAGGGCCTGGGCGCCTACCACGATGTATGTTTCTCCCCAAGAGACCTACCCTAATGAATTAATTCCGCGGGGAAGTCACGACACTCAGTCATGAGGAAATACGACTTAAGAGAGAGAAAGAGAGAGAGTTTTTTTTAAACCTCCCTTAAAACCGGGGGCACAGGTTTTACCTAAGTCCGTCCCCGCAGCTGGCGTTCGTAGGTGAACCTATCATCAAGTATTCAGAGTAATTTACAGCGGCCTTCCGCGCAGATGTACGCTCTCATGATTCAACCAAACCTCCTGTTTGTTTTTCTTTAATTTCCCGTGCGCCTTGTTACGGGAAAATGTATTCTACCTATTTGATGTACAGGGTGTTACTGGGTACTATAGGATCTAATATTTGAATAACACTTCATCTAAACATATAAAACACTATCATATGAGTAGATATTATACAACTACGTACTACGCTGTAGCACAGAATACAGAATACAAGCCATAGTAAATATATTTTCTCAGCGGATGCCTACATCAGAGATAGTAACTATCTGCGTGCTAAATTCAAATCGGTCCAGCCAGTGGTTTGGGCTGTGCGTTGATAGATCAGTTGGTCATTCAATCAACAGTTATCAGTCAGCCACCTTTACGTGTTATAAATATAGCAGATAGATGTTGATAAATTAATCGACTAGTTTTTGAGTGTCGAAGTTAGTTACTACGATAACACTCGGTGTATGTTATGTTTTACTAAATAATTGGTGCCTTATATACTTATATGTATATAGTCTTGTTTGACATTTACTTATTCCTTCTGGTCAATCACCATCCTGTATATAAGGTATGTATGTATGTAATTGGGAGGTCACGGGAATGTGGCCTAATTTCGTAATTAGAGACATCTTGAGGGAAATTAGTCGATCCTGTAGGGCCTATGAATAAGAAAACAGGAAATGACGTGAGGGGAGTAAGATATTGAGTAAATTTTTGTGAATAAATACTTAATTGAAAAAAAGTATATCAAGACAGATTTTACGCAAGTTACATATGTGTATACCTACACATAACATAACCATAATATGTATGCTTATGATGATGAATGATTGAATACCTTGTTAATTGTATACTCAAAAATCTGTGACTGTCATAAGTCTGTGGCATGTGAACTAATATAAGTACAGGCTGTATCACATTGATTCCGCATATATGATTAATTATTAACCCTTATAGTTTAACCACTTGCACAATTGATATTTATACACAACTTTTTACAAAAATATGTCTTGCTCGGGAAAAAACGCACCCAACGAATAGATCAAGAGACAGAGTAACAAGGATCTCATTAAACTGATGGAAATAGCGTTCACTAATCTGGTACATGGAACACGAACTAATCAGGCTGCAATCAATGGACAAACAGACATCGCTCGAAACATCCGGGAAATGGACTGTTTATAATCATGTTGTGCACGCATGTGTATGATGCACAGAATGGATCATTACCTTTAAAATGTTATGCTGTCACTCATGTATTTTCTGTGTATTGTGTTGTGTGCCTAAAATAAAATAAATAAAAATGAATAAATTTAAGAGGGTTTTTAACCGACTTCATAAATAGGAGGTTATCAATTGTTCTGAAAGTTTTTTTAATACATAAACTCTACCACATCGTAGGCCCAAGTCAGCATAAAGCTGATTGTATAGAAGCAACCAGGGCTGATGTTTGTAATGAAGGTCTCATTAAACTCATGGAAATAGAACTCACTAATCTGGTACATGGAACAGGAACTAATCAAGCTGCAATCAATAGACAAACAGACATCGCTCCAAACATCCGGGAAATGGACTTTAGGTATTAGGACCTGGATAGACGAGCAAAACACAAGGATTTAATTATATAAATGATGAAATAAGCATTTATTGGTTTATTTTGATTGCATTTTTTATATTCCTTTAAATAACTTAATATATAGGTATATTAAGTTATTTAAAGGAATATAAAAAATGCTAGATTTTTTTCAAGATTTCTTACCTTTATGCTTACACCATAAGCATTGTTTCATGAAGTTCATCAATGTTCATATATTTTTATTTACTATAATGTAACCTTTATTTATTCCAATTTAAAAGATACGTAGATTTAGAGCGTTTTATGTGTATTTAACGGGTAGTTTAATTAAAATATCTTATATAAGTACCTAGAAGCAAAGAACTACCAAACTTGTGTACTTAGTAATAGACTAAAATCCAGTAAAACTAAACTTTGATATAAATGTAGCTACAGCCTTATCAGCAGGCAATATTTATCACAGAGAACATTATAATGTGTAATTGCGGATGCATATGCCAACGCTGCGGTTATTAACGATGCTTACCTACAGCTGTGTATGTATAGTACATACAATATAAGTAGAATTAACTGGTGACAACACTGTTGTTACTTAAACAAGATTACTGGTTACTAACATGTACACTTATAAAAGGCAGTGTTAGTACAACGAAATGCCCTTTTTTTTAAATCGTAATAGAAAGCTACATATGTTGTGCATAAAAATCATTACCCGCTCAAAATGTATAAAAAGCTATTTAGGAATTATTGAAATTCAGGTGGTATTAGGTGCTATCGGTTTCGCTCGCATTAAGTAGTAAAACTTGCATTTTATTAACAAAAATCCTTTCTTAGCGGATGCTAACGTCATAAGATCTACTCGAATGCAAAATTCGCGTTGATAGATCACTGTCAGTCAGTCAGCTTTGAGTTTTCTATATTTAGATTTAACATATGAAGCAGACAAATTTATGATACAGATACAGATACAGATATTTATTGATAAATTATAGAAATTTACATGTCAAATTACATATTCATACAATAGTATTATTAATCGTACTAATCAAATTGTGTAGGTATCAATGATACCATCAGCGGTAAACTTGTCATCTAGGTAGTGGCTTATCTTATAGTAAGCTTTATTTACCAAGAATGCTTTTAATTTACATTTGTAAATATTATCGGACGCTGTATTTTTAATACTTTCAGGCAGGTGGTTATAAAACTTCGAGCCTCCGTAGTAAACCGACTTCGTCGACTTTTCAAGAGAGTGAGCAGAAGTTGCCAGCCTGTTTCTCCATCTCGTCTCGTAGTTGTGTCGCTCTCCCAGAGTGGGGAAATGTTCTAGGTTGTGTCGCACAAAAAGACATACTTGGTATATGTATAGGCATGGTACCGTCATGATTTCTAACTCAATGAAGTGGGGTTTCGCAGTATCGTCCCATTTTATACCTACTATCGCACGGACAGCACGCTTTTGTAGGATAAGTGCGCGCTCCGACTCAGCTGCGTTTGCCCACAGCTCCGCCCCATATGTAAGTATGGAGTGGACCGTTGCCCAGTAACAACTGAGCACAGCGTGTCGGGGCGCTGATGCCGCCAGCCTCTTCAACGCGTAGCAAGCCTGAGTGAGTCGGCCGCACAGCGCATCAATGTGCAGGTCCCACTTTAACGCACGGTCTACATGGAAGCCTAGTAGCTTCACGTATGGTACTTGTTGTATAGTGGTGTTTCGTACTGTAACGGTCAAATCTTTTTGTTCTCTATTTGAGAGGTCAAAATGTATAAAGCATGTTTTTGCTAGATTCAGTGCAAACCCGTTTGATGCGAACCACTTCTGTAATTGGGCTGCCACGTTTGCTAGATTCTGTCGCAGTTCTTGTAAGTTACGGCCACTGGCCACGGCTGCGACGTCATCGGCGAACATATATATATCAGCGCCAGGGACGGACTCAGGGAGGTCGTTCATCAGCACCGAGAACGTCGTGTTGGATAAACATGAACCCTGCCCTGATGAAACTGAACATTTTAAATAGTATTAACATGATCAGTACTTCTTAGTTCCGATTTATTTACGCGCAGTTATTTTCCGCTGACTACAGCAAGCCATGTTTAACTACGGAAGAGGAGTTGTGCTCTATTTTAGGGACATGGTATTTAAGTCGCTAATTAACATGTTTATACCTCAGTATACTGTCTTCAAAAATCAAAAATTCAAATTCAAATTTTTTATTGACAAAAAAAAATATACTTACTTTAACACTAAAAATATACTTAGTTAGTCTTAAATAGTAATAAGTTAGAAAGAAGGTATTTGCGCAACTTATTGCTACGGAAATGTTTTGTTATGTACAAACAAATAACTCTGATTAATATCATGGTCGACTAGTAATTTTATTTAGTCTATAGATAGATCCTATATATGTATGTCCTTCTTCCTCCTTTATATACATAATAGTTTACTACAATATCTAAATATATAAAACTCAAAGGTGACTGACTGACATTGACCAAACTATTGGACGGTTCGGGCTGAAATTTGGCATGCAAGTAGATGTTATGACGTAGGCATCCAGAAAATATTTTTGGAGATTCCACATTTAAAGGGGATACAAGTTTTACTTCTTAATGCGAGCAAATCCACGAGCAGCTACTAGTTAGGTATCTACTCGTAGTTCAGTGAATGACACAAGTTTAATATTTGAGTTTCCGTGAGTTATTCATGTTATTGCCAAGGTTTCCTAGGAACAGCTTTTGAACAAAAGTCTACGAAATGTTGAAATGGCAACATCAATAAGAAAGCATCTAGGTGCTTGTATACATAGAGTTACTTTGTGCCATGATTTTTTTATTCTTGCATGAACAGGTGATTATGAATATGCACGATGGAGAGGAGGCCTTTACTCAGCAGAGGGTGAACACAGGCTGATGATGTTGATGATGAATATGGCACGGGCGTTTCTGAATTAATTAAATTATCATAAAAAAGTTTGATAAATAAATAAACAACATAAAATATTAAAAAAAAACATTAATACGGATACGGAAAATTAGACACACTTTTTTCGAGAGTCTTTAATTGAAATGAAATGACTTCCACTATAGGTTGAACTAGAACTTTATTATTTTAAAAGCTAACAACAGCATAAAAATAAAAACCTAACATAAAAATTTACTACGTCTATACCAAAATAGTTAGTGGCTCCTCGTACCTTGCAATGAAGGGGAAATCTAAGCAAATACATAAACAGCACGTGGAGAAAACGAGGTCGATTTCCGATTCGGAACAAACGCTTACGTCAGTACTCGACTTGTATCTATGAAATATAAGCACTCGAAATAATGGAAAATGTTAGGTGATATCTCTCTCTCTCTCTCTCTCTCTCTCTCTCTCTGTGGGCCGTATTTCCTCATGACTGAGGGTCGTGACTACCCGTAGAATTAATTCGCTAGGGGAGTTCTCTTGGGCAGATACATCGTGGTGGGCGCCTGAGTCTTTCCACGATAGACATATGTCCTCGGATATTGTGGTCCCCAAACATGTCGGTTTCCTCATGATATTTTCCTGTTGTGATATCTAATCTACATTAAAAGTTGAGAAAATGAAAAAAAAATGTGGCAGATATAAGAAATCACACATATCAACAACAACAAATACACAAAGAAACATAAAATCTGGCACAACACAGCCCCAACTCAGCATAATGCTTTGTGTGGAAGCAACCAGCGCTGGTCTTCCGTTGGGGCTAGCTGTGACGTCACGCACGTACAATAAGTACTCAGTATTACTTTATTCAGCAAGGTTCAAAGTTCAAATTGATTTGTATTACAAGGGGTCCTCAATTTATCGTGGTGTTTGGTGACATATCCAGGTCAGAGCAAAGTACTAATCAGTGTCACACTTTATATTGTATGGTTCACAATCATTAATTGTAGAAAGGCATATTTAGTACACTTACTATTATTAATCAATATTATCATAATGACATTTCGTAGCCACGTAGAGCATAGCTACGAAGCGTAGCATAGTCTACGGCGTAGAAGTTAAAACTGGGTAAAGAACAGTGCTACGAATGTTTAAATCAGATTAAACATAAAATGAAATCTTACTTCAGGAAGCATGTAAATCTATTAAACAATGTAAAATTTATTAAATCTATATGGTTGAGCTAAGGTAAAGATATAAGATATGTAATAGCGCATATACCACTTTGGAAAGACCTGGGCGCCCACCACGATGTATCTGCCCAAGAAAAGTTCCCTAACGTATTAATTCTGCCGGGGAGTCACGACCCTCAGTCATGAGGAATACGACTCAGAGATATACCACTTTAATTCTAAATGAAAGAGGTTGAGATCACCGTGCTGGTGATTTTTTTTAGCATAAATAATACTAATAGTACAATAATTTAATTATAATATTATATATTAATTAAACGGTTTTCACTCACGTGTAAATTGCTTTAGTTGTTTACGCGTTTCGGATGTTATGACATCCATCTTCAGAACGTATGTTCTGGGACCGCGGCAGCACGCAGACTGCGCGCCGCCGCGCGAACGGCCCGCCGGGACACGGGCGCGGGGGCCTGGGGTGTTAATATATTGATAAAATGTTTCACGAAAGTTTTAATATTAAAATATAATATTATAGCATAGAGAAGTCTTTGTAATATATCATCAAAACAGAACGTTAAGAAACCAATATTTATAATCTTTTTTTTTCGTTGTCTGTTTTCCCAGTATCATCATCATCATCAGCATCCAAGCCCCGCTGCTACTGGTGCGGCCCGCTGGCGGAGCAGGTGCACCGCAGCCAGCGCGCGCCGCCCTGCACCACCTTCCACCTAGAGCCGCACGAGACGGAGTGCGACCCTGGCTACTCGCACTGTGCCATCGTCGCTACTTCGCCACGTAAGAAAAATATATACCCAGATTAGTAATACTCGTAGTATTTCTGAGACTTAACTAAAAACAAAAGTAATGATTTCCAAAACCTTTAAATATTTTAAACTATTGAAGATAGGAATTCGTAGCAGTAGCTATGCTATTCAAGAATATGGCCCTTAATGATGATGAGATCTGAACAAGTGTAGCATACATTAATTTATTTATTTACAAAAGAATTGTTTGAGGAACACCACGCTTACTCAAACATATGATAGCCAAGACTTGATCTTAGAATGTTATTTTTTACCTTTACTGTTTGTTTGTTTTTCAAATTTCTTTATTGATAAGCACTTACAAAACATTTTTGGTAATAGTGTACATTATCCTATCACAACAAAATCATACGCCACAATTTGTTTAAGTGGTTAATTACCTAAACCTTTTACCTTTACTATAATTAAAAAACAAAATATATCATGCCCTATCAAATATATCATGCTCATAAATGATCTTTCATATTCCAGCATACGCCGAATCACGACTTTGCGTGAAGTTCTACCAAGACGAATGCTACTCTCTATACTGCAACTCTACCAAGACCTGGCGCATGGTCTGTGCGTGTCAGGGAGACCTCTGCAACGGACCTCACACAGAGAGAGAAAATGAAGCCTTCGCCCTCGTCCCAAAGTTCGCCAAAAACAAATCACGCAACAAGCGAAGCACCGCCAACTTCATCGGCGTCAAAACTAAGAACGCTGCCGAAGAAAACACAATCATTATCATGGGCAAAGAACCAAACGATACAGAAACATTAAACGATCAACCTACAGCAGACAAACCTGGTGAACAAGCAACAAGTCCTACCGACGACGCAATCAAAGTCCAAATAACACCCACTCCGAGAAAAGCCGAAGATAACTACATGATTGTACATGGTTCCCTAACTACTGTTGAAAAGAATGATGTCATGAAAACAGAAACGAGTGATGTTTCCAATAAAGATGTGGAACCTACAATGCCTAATATGAAAGACAAAAATCAAGATACAACTAAGATGGATATGAATATTGAAACTACTAAAATGGATACGCCGATGGTTTCCAATACGAATAAAGTCAATGAAAATCCTCATGACAACCCAAACATGAATTCAACTAGTGTTGAAAAAGATCACGGTGACGACAAAATCAACAACCATACCAACACAGATAATAATGCCGTCGAAATTAACAAAACCGGTACCCAAATGGATAAACCATTGGACACTACAACAAAACCACCTGAACCAAAAGAAACAACTGTCACCAGTACTACAAAAACCACTATAGACATGTCCGTAGAAGTCCAAACCAGTGTTACTCCAGGGAAAATGCCGCCTGCAGAAAACTTACAACAAAACACAACACCAACAAAAGCTATGGAAATCACAACAATGGGTACCGTAGTAACTGAAAGTCATATTGTTGAAACTACGACATCTAGTGGTAACAATGATACTCAAAAGAAGAATGGTGGGAAACAGAATTTAGCACACGCTGTAGTGTTAGTCACATGTTTGTTTGCAAAGTATTGTGTTTAGAATAAGTTTGCTTGGTGTATCTGGTCGCAAATATCAGTCGCGTAATCTAAATAGGTACTTTTGTTTCAAGGTCTTTGATACTATAGCTTAGCAAGTTATCATAAAAAAACTAATAAGTAAAATAGAAGAGCTAACGCTGTACCTACTATTTAACCAACTTAATGAATCCAATCAATTACAAATATCGTGTTATTTCAAAAAAACATTTTGTAGTAAATTTTAATCAAACCTGTTTCATTTATTTATTCTGCTAATATCAGTAAATAAAATTTTCTACCATAATTACTAAAACAAATGTATTAAACAAATTTCTCGACTGATATTCGAGACTATGTATTAATTAATATTTTACATAGATATGTTATAATAAAAAAAGATACTCAAGTAATATTGTAGTTAACATTTCCGCTACAAATTGGCATGATCTCTAAAATATAAAGCTTTAATTTAATAAATGTAAGTGTTTTCAAGTAGTTGTTGTGATATTAGTGTGTAGATGTATATAACTAGATTAGTTTTTACACCCGATTGGAGTTTAAAAGTAAAAATAAAAGCTGCACAAATATATTTGTTGTTTTATTTGGCTAATATTTTAATATCTACATATATATTACTAGCATTATCCTTACTCTATGTTTTTTTTACAATGAACGTGCTATTGCATGCATAATGTGTCTAGAATCCATATGAGAATACTATTTTGGTCACACATCCAAATTCTGACTTATCCACATTGTGACAAAACCTGCTACTAGCAGTACTTATAATATAGTAAAAAAACTAAAGTAATAAGTCAACTATTCAAACATAAAATCATAGTCCTTCGAAATCTGCCTACATTGCGACTTGGCTTCCAAACTTTTAGTTCCTTGCGCAAAAGCTTCTCTAATATCAGAATCAAATGGTTTCTCAAACTTCTGTTTCTTAGCCACAGGGCCGTAATATTCATATGTCGGAGGTGGCGCCACTTCTGCACCTGAATTAATACCCTTTGATTCATTTTTTGTATTATTCTGACTACTTCTATCATCATCATCATTATCACTTAACTCGTTAACAATAGGAGTAGGTTCTTGCGGCGCTTGGGCTTTAACGAAATAGTTCTTATATTTAACCTCTTTGACTAAACCTGCTTTTAGCACATTAGACGGACCTGCTTCGTTTTGTTTCTTCGTTGAAAAGTATAAACCTCTTTGCTCCAGAACCTCAGAAAGGTCACCTATTTCCGGTGGCGGTGGTGTCGACATATTTGGTCTCACATCTGACCACGATTTAGGTTTGTCAGATTTTTTATCTGTGTCCAACATTCTTCCGTGATCATCGAATGCATTGCTAGATTTTGAGCTAGTCTTTACCTTAGGTGGTGCGAATTCATCTATTCTCTTATCTCTTTGTTGTTCTACGTATTCTTCTTGGGTCATTTCTCGGAATTTCTTTGTTTTTCCTTCGATGCCATCTTTGCCCACGTCCCATTCTCTGACGTATGCTTCTCGAAGTTTCTGCCTTTCTTTTTCTTGTTCTTCCTTCTTTTTTCTTTCTTCTTCTTTAGCCTTGGCGTCAGCTTCGTTGCGTTGCTGAGTTAGGAACTCTAGTAAGTGATCGGCGAACTGTTTTGATGTGTCTGTAAAAGCAAATTAAAAATATGAAATCTTTAGTCAAAACCATTTCAAGAATAAAATTCATGCCTATAAATCTTATGTCCCGTCGCTGTATAGCGGCGTACGTAAACGAGTAGCAAACATCAACATTATCTCTATTCTTTGCACTATTTTCTATGTTTTTAGAGACATATATGAATAATAAAATCAGCACTTCATACCGAATCGCTACGCTACGCTATTTTTTTTAAGAATATAGTAAATAATGTAAAAAATATATGAATTGTAAATTCATTACGCAATTTTTTTATCAATTTAGTAAATATGTAAAACATATATGACTTGTAGATATATGTACATACCCTCAGGTTCTTCGGGGGGCAGCCCCGCGCGCGCCCTCTGCCTGGCGCGGGCCGCCTGCACCCGCGCCGCCAGGACCTCCTCCCTCCTCCTCCTCTGCTCCTCCGCCTCCTTCTGTTTCTGCAGCGTTGTCTCTCTCTCCTTCAGTAACTCTTGCATTTGTTTCTGTCTCTCTGTTTCATCGGTGCTAAAGGAGAAGTAGCCCACGCCGTGGATCCGAGCCTCTGGAATGAAACAAATATTATCAGTGATATTCATTCAAGGAATGGTCAAGTGCAAAACCTGTATACTAATACATAATTTGAAGGAACAATAAACAAATGATTAAATTATTATAAATATCTTATGTAATAATATGAATGATGAGATGATAATAGTAGCAGCGGTTTAAGTTTTGGCTTAAGTTTTTAGCAAGAAAGAGGCTTTTTTGACGGCTGAATCCCAGCACGTTAGTAGAAGTCACTAAGCATCATTGCAGTCTATGATATGATGCAAGATCTGATGGAAGGTTTCGCTTTCTGATATTATATAATATATTTGTAGTGTTTTCTTTACATTATACAATCAGAAATTTTACATAGTGATCAGGTAACTGAGCTGGGAGTCAAACAATTTAATTTTACACTATTTAATGTACTATAACTTTAAGGTGAAATAAAGACCTGTGATGAAATGGTGTTAATTTTAAAAAGTTCTTGCTGTATATACCGTCATAGAGCAAGTCCTGGTAGTGTATGTCCTTATCCTTGTTGAGCAGCTCTCTCTCCTTCTGCTCCCACTTGTGGCGCAGCGACTGCAGGTAGTCGGCCGTGCGAGCCACCAGCAGGGGCTTCTCTTTAGGAGGCTCCTGCAACTAATTCATAAAGTTATTAAAGAAAAAGATAAAATCTTTATTAACCTTATGGCATCGCACCATATAGGACAATTTCTCTTAAATATAGTTCTTAATGTGTAAACTTATGTAATACTTATATATAACAACTATTTTAACATACACGAGAGAAGTTCAATTAAAGACTTGAAATGAAGATTCTACTAGTGCTAGGTTCAGGTGTATTTTAATGATCATTAATAGGCACTGTGCGATATGATAATGGTTCGCTTCAGTCAGTTCAGATTTAACGACGAACACAATATTTATATAATAAATAAAGGTCTTTTGGTAATGGTTAACAACTGACTTTGGTCATCCTTTTCAGTGGTAATATCACATCTTTGCTAGTTCGCAACTACAGCCGCCAAGCACTAGTGTGGAAACCGTTTGACCTCATATCATACTTCTAGTTAATATACAAATGCGTAAGTCTGTTTGTTACGGTATCACTCCGTAGAAGCGACAGATCATCCTGATTTTCGGTATGGTGATAGTAGATACAGTTTACGTAACATTGGCTTTTTATTTTCAGTAACAACGCAAGCGAAGCCGCGTGCATTCACTAGATTCGCTACAAAAGGCAATATTAACAGAACTTCAAAAAAAATGATGACTTACAGATAGATAGACAAACAGACATACCTCAGCACTGTGTCCAGGCTCCTCTTTATCCTTGTCATCATCCTTGAACATGATCCTCATGAGGTCCTTGTCTCTCTGCTTGAACATGTCCAGCTCAGACTGGTGGCACTTGCGGGTCCGGCCCAGACAGTCCGTGAACTCAATCCTAGAAGAAAAATATTAAATATATAAATATTCTGGAACATTGCACACACAGCGCCATCTAGCCCCACACTAAGCAAACGGTGGTAAATACTACTATTTTACCCCCAAATTGGTGGTAAAGTATGAGTTAGTTTACCACCAATTGCTTTTTTATTCTTAACTGCAAAAGATAGTCAGGTCTGTTAAGTATTTGTCAAGAATATGAAGATAGAATACATGATATAAACACATGTTTTGTATTTTTGCTCTTTCTCTATCAAGATCAGCCTCGGAGAGATGGATTTACTGTCACACTTACACCTGACAAATACAAGTAAGTATCTTTTTAACAGAGAATAGACTTGCAATACATACAGCCTGCCTAAAGTTACGCCCCACTGTAGTCAAAGCACAGAGCATCTTTGCTTGGAAAAAGTATATTTACTAAGAACTGGAAGATTACTGGATTGGCATATTGTTGATTGTTTTTAATTTAATAGTCTAATCTATACTTATAATAAAGCTGTAACCGGTCGGTGTCTGTACATTGAAGATTGTTGAAAAAAAATAGTTGAGGCGTCTTCATTGATGCAATAGAATCAAAAATAATGTTTAAAAAAAACTGTTTGTCTGTAGGTATGTTTGTTTGTTATAGACTCGAACAGCTGAACCATTTTGTCTACGGTTTTCACTAACATGCTGGTGCATTTTTAACTTAACTTTTAGTGTTTATTTCATTTCAATCGGTTTGTAAATAAAAAAGTTATGTTCATTTTAAACCTTATTATCTCAAAATGATGCGAGCGATGCCGCAGGCGCATATTTTTAATAAATAAAAAGATATACCATTCATCACCACCTTCCCCAGCATCATCAACCTGCTCCTCCGGTTCCTCAACCTCTGGCACCGGTGTGGGAGGAACCTCCTCCTCCTTCTTAGCCTTGAAGTCGACCAGGAACCTGCCGGCCAGCTGGGAGTCACCTGCACTGAGGTGCTCATACAGCTCCGCTTTCTTTTCTAAAGCTGATCTGTAGAGGGAAGAGTCATAAGTGTGTATGTATGTGTGTGTGTGTATATTTATTTTATTTTATGAATTAGAATAAATAAAAAGTAGCCATATTGTAATTATATTAATGCTAGACAATCTCACTAGAGAAAAATGAGTAAGAAGTAGAATTTATAACAAAATTTACCATAATATATTTCATACCAATTATTTAAGCTGTTCAAATATGATGAGAGTTTATTTCCAACCAATTTGACATGATATTTTATATCAGAATAGACTTCAATAGAACCTACTTAGATTTCCTTTGTGCCTCCATCTCCTCAGTATCAAAAGCTTTGAGAGCATCTTTGAAGGTCTTCTTTGGTTCTTTCTCAGCTTTCTCTTTGGTCTTTGCTGGTGGGGGCTTGTAGTTCTCTATATTGTTCTGTGGTAGTTGCTTCTTGTCCTGGACCTCTTCACGCTTTTTAATTAGTTCTGCCTTCAGACTAAGTAGCTGTAAAATAAGATGCAGTATAGATGTATAGGTACCTATACTCTTGTTGTTGACACAAAATAGACCAAAAATTAGGAAGGTGCTTAGTACCAGGTAGTTTTATCAAGTTATCATATTTACATATGTAGGTGAGTAACTAACCTAATTTGTTACATTATGTTTTTGAGTAGTATTATTAAAATAGGTGTAGAATTTTATGGCATTCAAGGACACAAGACTAAAGTTTTTAATGCCAAAAGGGGAGGCCAATACCTAGCAATGATCAATTTAAAGTGGATGATGTTGTTTATGATATTATTACTCCATATGATGCAGTAATAAAGAACTAAATATTTGTTTTAATAAGTAATTAAAATGTTGGATGTTGCAAACATTATGAATGATGCATTGCTATTTACCTATGCCTCTAAAGATATAGGCCTACGACAGCTGGGCTAATATTATTGTGTGTAATATTTCTGGCCATAATGAAGGGGTAAAAGCATGTGAGTGTAACCAGGTGTAGGTATAAGACATGTAGGTAAATTTCAAATAACTTACTGAAGATTTGTTAAACAAAATCTTTTTAGACTGCGTATTCATGATTTATGGTTCAGAAATTACAGCTCCAACTCAGTAACTATACTAAGGCACACGCATGAGCAAGGCATTTAGCATTTAATCACAATCGTAAAGTATTTATAATTTTACATTTGATAAAACCTGATAAAACCCAAGAAAAACAAAAACAGAAGAGTCAAGTTTAGTCAAGAGACTTTATTTTCGGACCAGTTATTTTCACGCAGTCGCGAATGAACATGTTCATAACAACGTTCATTTTGTTCATTCTAAACAGACAACAAATATACGGTTTAGTTCATTCTATCAAGAAATCAATGAAAATATTTGTCATCTGTACACTACTATTTCCGTAGATGTCGAAAAACTCGAATACTTGTCTTTAATTTGATTGAACGCTAATATTTTCTGTATTCTGGCAATATCCCTTTTCTTTGAAAAAATATAAAATTTTCTGTGTGTGAGTAGAAATTCTGTCAATGTGTTTAGGTTTTTATCAATGTAGTAAACTGCGTGAAGCCATGGAATAAGTAATAGTTTGTTTGTTTTGGCTATTCTCACGCAGTACCAATCTGGCGAGAGCTATCGTACCTGCTTACTTATTTAAAAACAGGTGTCTAGATCTACTGGGTGCTTGTTTGCTTGTAGGAGTGTTTAAAATTTTCTTAATTTTTGTGTACGGATAGGATATCGTGTACATACACGATTCCGTTTTGGATTTATTTTGGTTTGGTTACGCCATCTTTATTCTCAACTCGAACGCGTAGGTTAGGTATCATTTTCTAACTAGTCTGCGTTACAAAATCAATTTGGAACCTGATGCAGCGATATAATGAATGAAAATACCAATTTATCCATGGTAATGCTTATCACCAGGGAGCTTATCACGCGTTGTTAGGTTTCGTGTGGTTCAGTACATAACTGCTGTAGGTATTGAGTTGTACCTATATCAACTCATCAGAAATTACTTTCTGTTCCTCTTCAAATAACCTCAAAGAAGGCAAGGATGGTGGCTAAACGATAAAAGTGTATATAGCACTGGTAAGTACTTACTTAGGTACAATTATTAGGTATATGCTATGTTCAAGCAGAATCTACTAGAATCTGCTAATAATGATGACCACTTCTAACCCTTTCTTTTAGTCAGTTCTTGCCATTCTGTATGTAGCCAACAATGTCATCAAGAATGAGATCATTTACAATGTTTTATTTTCTTTTGCTAAAATTTAGGTTTGTTCTACATAAATAACTGAGTCTAATAGATAGCTTCTACCTTCATGTAGGTACATAGTTAGTCCACCAAAGCAGAGCAGAAAAACTAGGAAAAATAAACCAACTAGCATTGATGACAGGCAGAATTTTATTTGATAAACTCCTTAGGTACCTATCTTGTTTACTTCAAATGAAACATTACTTATTTAGTACAGAATAATGTCACTCTAAGGAAACTTGAAAATCCATGGAAGCCTGCTTCTAGTGTAACTGTGTCTCACTATCTATACCTACTGATGTTCCTGCATGACTGAACATTCTCCAGCTCACCTCAACTTTCAAGAGAGTTTTTTTCTGAGAATTCTGAGAACAATAGTGGACTGATTATCTAATTTATTAATTTTTATTCAAGTATGTATATACTTGTCGGAGAGAGAGAGAGAGACCACCATCAGGGAAGTAGTCGCTCGATGAAACGACATCAGAGTGAGGGCCTACTCTAACTACTCTCTACTCTACTTTAGGTAAAATACTAGTTTAAAACACTGATATGAAGTATTCACAAACGTTTATTACACTTTTCACAAAATTGACATAAAATACAAACACTTAATAGACCACCTAACTATCTAGCTAACTAGCTTAACGAGCTTTGAATTTTAAAATGAGCAGTGGATTCGAGGCACCGTCCTCGACCAAGCACCGTGAAAACAGGGGTCCACGCGACCTCAAACTGAACTAATAAAAGGTCCAACTCGACCATAGACGCAATTGTCTCCAAAGACTGCTTAAGACTGCTCCTCGGAGCCACAACTCATCGATTATATTCGCTTTTACATCAAGATGGCTGCTTCGACTCCACTCGAGCTAGGTCTGTGACCCAGCTCCGCTCCTATTGGTTGTTACAAATAATATTAGCGTCTTTTTACATTAGCAAATTCAATAAACTTTTAAAACAATTATGACAAATCAAATAAACTCTATTCTAATCCCTTACTGGATTTACAAGTCATAACTAACAATAAATAATGAGCAATATACTATGACCAGACGACGGTCAACTTAATACTTCCTATGGCATTCCCGCGCCATTAGGTGCTATAATAAAATGTTATCACTATCATTACAATCATGTCAAAATAGTATTGTTAATTCGCTAACTGATTTATAATAACTATCTAGATAGTAAGATCTCATTTTAGACATTGTTACAAATTATGACTAAGCAGCGATCGATACGACAGCTTCCTTGCTCCGACACGGCCAGACTGACATTCGCACGTCCTCGTGCGCTCCTTTTTTCTCGCAGCTGATGACCTGGAATAAAAGAAAGGACACAGCTGGGATCACAAATGTCATTTCGCTCGTCTATCCTGACAATTACGAAATATATCATTCAGTACACGCACATATTATCAGTATCTAGGTACATTTGGTTTCGAGAAATTGAGATCACGTCAAGATGTTGTTTCAACTAAGTTCATTATCACATAAAACTTCACTATTCGACCTCTTGCTAATATTACCGTACGCGGCGGTCATTGTGTGCGAACTAGCAACCAAATCGTATCATCGTCTGATGAAACCTCCTCATTACTTTAACTCTGACCCGCCGTCTCGGCCTCCTCCTGTT
Organism: Macaria liturata; assembly: GCA_964023185.1. Lineage (NCBI taxonomy): Eukaryota > Metazoa > Arthropoda > Insecta > Lepidoptera > Geometridae > Macaria > Macaria liturata. The sequence goes on from OZ026828.1 coordinate 10,606,081, forward strand.
CAAAAAAAATCAAAAAAGTATCTACTTCTATTAAGCCGTCAAGAGCCCTGGGCACTAAGCGTAGATATTCGAGAACTTCATTGTAAATCTGATTTTAACTATCGATCTTTACAATACGTGGGTACTTGTGCTGTACTACGATGCCTTCTATTCTAATCCTTACGCATAGTACCTAGAATTTGATTGTCTGTTTTACTATTCACTAATTAGTAACCAAAAGGAAACGAGCTCACCGGGAGTATGGTCAAGGTGTCAGTCTCAAGCAGCCCATGTTCGCGCAGAACGATGCTGACAGCATTCCTGCCCTGGTGGTGCTCATCAGCAAGAAGGCGGCATTACTTGCTACTGGCTGGCTGCGAGGAACGACAACAGCATCCTGAAAACAGAAATGGATACGCGCCAGTACCGAGGCATCTAACATGGACCATTTAAACAGGGATGATTTCAGATCCAGTTTTATTTTAATTGCTCAGTACCTATCTCGAAACTCAATCTCTAACGGGCACGACTCCCAGAAAAGTTGGACTGTTAACAGAAAAATCTTAACGAATCCTGTCAAGATTTGATTTCATTAAAATATCTTGCGTAAAATAGGACAAGACTACTAAGTTTTTAAAACTATGACAACATTAATTTTGATTGAATCTTGAATTTCAATTGAATTTCAATTAAATTTCAGTGCATAGCTGACCTCTTGTGACATAAAATGAACTCACACTTATGTAGCACTGCACAATCATAAAATAGCTACGCACTAACAATCAACAGTAGATTGGCAATAAATTTTCTACAAAAAAAAAAAATACTTAATCGTTACGCAACATTTATAGTGCTGTATGCTTGCTCTATTAACCAGTAATGGTTCTTCTCAACAGCACCTTTCGATCGATCATTAAAAACAAATTGCAACAAATCTTTCTTTGACCTTTCTTTGACAAAAGAGCATTCAACACCAGAAATGTAATGAATTTAAACAATACCACCTTTGCTATCCGATGAAGTTGCACGCTGCACCCAGTCACCACTCGACCCTGGCTGCGCTCGCCCGGCCACGTGCCACCACTGCTGCTTCATGTGCCGCGGCCGCCCGGCCGCATGTCACCACTGCTGCTCCATGTGCCGCCCGGAGCGCATGTCACTGCAGCGGCATCGCGTCACTACCACGTGGCATGAGCCTGATGCAGGCGCTGCCGCTGCTCTTTTACTCCCTCACGATACGATCCATATCTTGTAATCTTCTTGTTTGTCGATTATTTTCGTCGTTTCTTTCTTCGTCTTTCTTTTACGTCATTTTAGATACAAAACCCGCCCCCTTATGGCCAACACGGCTCAAACCAAGGCCACCTCGCCATTCCGTGGCCACCACGCCTTCTTGTGGCCACCACGCCTTCTTGTGGCCACCACGCCTTCTTGTGGCCACCACGCCTTCTTGTGGCCACCACGCCTTCTTGTGGCCACCACGCCTTCTTGTGGCCACCACGCCTTTCAGAAACATCAAAAACCCCCATTCTAATCGAATATCTTCTTTACGTTGCATAGAGTCTACTAGCTTACGTGGGGATCTCTTCCAAACAAAATGAAAACTGCTCACCAGATTATACGCTGGTCCCAATCACAGGTTTTCTTATCACATAAGCCTCCTCGCTTCACGACGCGCGCTGTTAGTAGCGACGCGCTGAGCGCTGCCGCCAGCCAAGGACGATATCAGCATGGGCGCACCGCAGTGCCACGTGACCATCACCACAGATGTAGCAAGGTCACAGCTGCCGCGCTGGGGCACTCGAAGCTCGAAGTTGGTTGCTGCACTTCAAGCGGTCCACTGAAACATTTTAAAGAAATTCTGAGATACAACTTTTCACAAAAGTAACATTTTGGGTAAAGAGAAACCTAATCCAGATCGTTAAATAACTTGTAAAATGCTTGGAGCGGCCGTAAACTCTAGGTACTTACTCATTTTTCATTAAAAAAAAACAGTCATTAAATTCGTGTTCAATTTTTATTGTGGGTAGATATTTCTCGCGTACTACTATTGTTGTACAAAAACTTTTTTTCTTTACTTCAGAAACAAAAAGAAATTGCATTGTAACTATGATTCAACTTGCCATATTTGGGGTACGTGATAATGATACCACAGTTTCTTTCTTGTAAATTAATTCATCGAGACATTAGCAAAATAACTAAACGGCTCGTATTTGCAGCAGAACGTAAACAGATTCCTAACGTGATATTGTTTAAATTTCTAACATATCTGATTGAAAAAAGATCAAGATCTAGACACTAAGTACTTTATAAATTAAATTAAAAAACAAAGAAAACAAGTTAGGGTCTGAGTGACTTGCATACTAAATCACAACTCATGGCATGTCAGTAGATACTAGCCATCTTGATCTCATGTTTCATGTTGATATGAATAAACTCAATTCTTGTCAAAATAACCACTGCCTAAGCATAGCCTCTTATAACGCGATTTACTTTTTATTTCAGTCAGGAGCTTAACCATCATTATCAGAATCGTCATTAGGTATACTTATCAGTACTCTATTCATGAATTGAATTCACTATCATAATAGTCAAACGTCTATCCATTAGTCGCACCAAATCACTACGTCCAAATACCATAGCCTCCTCGTCATTATAACATCAATTGCACACGTACTTCGTACTAAAACATTACTACCAAGTTTAAGGAAACCACTGAGTAAACGACCTCCAAGGTCACGGTTCACCAACTAAACCCACTTCAATACACATATCCATCGCATATGATAACCTCCCGTGAACCATCCCTGTGGCCACACACTAACACATGACCGTTAGGGCGTCATTTACCTCAGCACTATGAACATCAACATACTCTCTAAATTAGTAATTGCATAAATTTCGAGTGATACTTGACCTATTGGCACCTAGTCAATTTTGCTATTATCACATCAATACAGAAATCCAACATATGCGCACTTCATTATTACCTACTTTATATCTCGTCAATAACAATGTAAATTTCAACGTCACTACTACACATCATTAAGTAATAACGGTCTTATAATTTTAAATTACCGACTAAGATTCAAGACTTTCACTCGAGTCATTGAAATACCGGTTATGAAAAAAAAAAAAGCTTATTAAATCAACTGTTAATTACTAAACGTTCATTACACTCGGTTATATCAGTCAAAACGCCAGGCAAACATTGTTAGTTGCCTTAATCATCAGAAAAGTCGCAGTAAAATTCCGTGACATAAAAGACTTTACTTTGCTAGTACTCATCAAACAATTTCTGTATCAAAATTTTCAAGACAGGGGTCGTTAATCGTAATAAACACAAAATCTGTTCTATACTGTACTGAATACTCATATCTGACAAAAACCAGTCATAGCAAAAACATTACAGACTTTTTAAATTATCACCACAAACGAATCTTAAGTGCTGATCAAAAAAGTATTTGATAAACCAAACAAAACCCTTAATCGGCGACTATTAAACTGACAATAAAACATTAAAGAAACTGAGTAACGAGTATCCAGCGCTAGAACTGTAGCTCAGAACGAATTCACCTGTGCAAGTGTGCCTTCCGGATGTTGTATGCTGCGCACGGCCACGCGCCGCTGACCACGCGCCGCGCTGGCGCCGCGCCGTTGCCCGGCCCGCAGCCTCTCGTACATGACAGCGCTGTGGCCGTCTCACGTACACCGGACAGCAAAGGCCCAGGCGCTGCCACCACTCGTAAGCGGACAGCGATGTAACTTAGCTCGCCACCGCTTATACGGCAAACAGCGATTTGAACAGGCTCGCCGTAATCGAAGCACACGTAAAATGTCAGGAAATTTAATCACTCTTTGTGGGCACGATGTCCTATCCCACTTCTGATGTCGGAGAGAGAGAGAGAGACCACCATCAGGGAAGTAGTCGCTCGATGAAACGACATCAGAGTGAGGGCCTACTCTAACTACTCTCTACTCTACTTTAGGTAAAATACTAGTTTAAAACACTGATATGAAGTATTCACAAACGTTTATTACACTTTTCACAAAATTGACATAAAATACAAACACTTAATAGACCACCTAACTATCTAGCTAACTAGCTTAACGAGCTTTGAATTTTAAAATGAGCAGTGGATTCGAGGCACCGTCCTCGACCAAGCACCGTGAAAACAGGGGTCCACGCGACCTCAAACTGAACTAATAAAAGGTCCAACTCGACCATAGACGCAATTGTCTCCAAAGACTGCTTAAGACTGCTCCTCGGAGCCACACCTCATCGATTATATTCGCTTTTACATCAAGATGGCTGCTTCGACTCCACTCGAGCTAGGTCTGTGACCCAGCTCCGCTCCTATTGGTTGTTACAAATAATATTAGCGTCTTTTTACATTAGTAACTTCAATAAACTTTTAAAACAATTATGACAAATCAAATAAACTCTATTCTAATCCCTTACTAGATTTACAAGTCATAACTAACAATAAATAATGAGCAATATACTATGACCAGACGACGGTCAACTTAATACTTCCTATGGCATTCCCGCGCCATTAGGTGCTATAATTAAATGTTATCACTATCATTACAATCATGTCAAAATAGTATTGTTAATTCGCTAACTGATTTATAATAACTATCTAGATAGTAAGATCTCATTTTAGACATTGTTACAAATTATGACTAAGCAGCGATCGATACGACAGCTTCCTTGCTCCGACATACTTATTATTTATCTAATAAAGTGTTCTCATAAACTAATATCTTAATCTTGATTGTTTTTTTAACCTAATTATAATTTTCTAATAATCTTTTAAAGTAAATAAGTAACTATTTATATACCTACAGTTGTGGACTGTGCCCAGGGGTAGGTTTAAAACACAGAATGAATCTCCATAACTAGACTTTTTTTCATAATCTGTAACTTTACAATTAAATAGGTAGGTAGATAACCAACAATTAGATTGCAATTAAATTGATATGGTAAATAAATGGAATGGATGATGTGATCTTGGCTTCTTCGAGAACTTTCCCTTTGCCTGGTCACATCACCTGGAAATAAATGCATAGTTAGATGCTGTATCAATTTTGGTTGAATTTGGTAAACCAAGGGATGTCTTTTATGTTATTTTTTTATCGCAACATTTGAAGGTAACTATAGTACCTACTTACCTAAGCTTATATAATAGACATTTCCAAAGATGTTATTCAAATAACTGTAAATTAGACATACCTACTTAATTGTATGCCCAAGTAGGACTTTTTAACATTAAAGGTTAGACTTAAGTATTAACTCCTAATGTCCCTACCAACTTATATTTTTTTTATTTGCTATAAATACTGAATGCTAAGTATGGACAAGCTAGGTAAGTACATATTGTACTTAGGTACCTATCTATTAAGCCTAGTAATAGGTAATTAACTCTGAGCTTAAGCTATTAACTTATCATAGGGCTTTGTGATTTCTTAGTAGGTAGGTAGTGCCTACCTATACCTATGAGGTCAAATCTCTGATTAAAAGTTCACATAATACCTTCTTTCTCGTTAAAAAGAAACAAGAAATAAATAAATAAGTAAATAAATATTCCGGGACATTGCACACAGCGCCATCTAGCCCAACACTAAGCAAACGCTTGTGTCCTGGGTACTAGATAACGGATATATTACTTATATACTTTTCTTTTGTAAATACATACTTATTATACATACAAACAACCAGACTCAACACAAGTAATTATATATATTTTTTTAAAGTACATAAATACTTGTGTCATGCGGGAATCGAACCCGCGACCTCTAGATTAGAAGGCAGAGCCACTACCAACTAAGCTAACAGGCCAGTCCAGAAATTGGAGATATCAAAGATTAAATTGGACAATCTTTCAAAAAAAAAACCAGGACAAGAAAAAGAAGCTGATAAAATTTTAGCTCTATCTTCAGTAAAATATCAGTTTACTGTCTGCAAAGATACGTTTATTACAGTTGATATTGAATTTACTATCCGAGAATGTGCAAAGAAAGAGTCACATCTTGGTGGCCAAGGATTTCAGCATTGCAACTGTACTGGGGAATGCGTTTTTAATAGATGCAAATGTAAAAAGTCAAGCCTCATGTGTAACTCAAAATGTCATAAAAGCCTTACTTGTAAGAATAAATAATAATCATTTTATTGTATTTTCATGCCAGTTGTTTTTAAATATATTAATATTGTAGTTGTTAAGGAGTGATACCAAATACATCTCGTATTGATTTGTAAACCATTTTAATTTTACTAAGCAATGTTAAATTACTCGTATTGATCTCTGTGTTTTATTAGTTTTGTCTTATGACTATTGAACAAGGAATTTATTTTTTAACATACAATTTAAATCCAATAATCAATGTTAATTTTTATAAACAATGTTAATCAACGTGAATATATATTTTGAAAATTAATAAAATATAATACATAAGTACTTATTACAATAACTATTTAAAATGAGACTAAATTGTTAGGTACCTACTACATATTTATGCTTCATATTTATATTTAAATAAAAAAATATAATTTTCACCTTTAACTTACTTTTTTATTACATTATCCAAGTATTCCAAGATATTTTATAAAATAGCTAGTTTATGTGATTAATTTTGTCTCAATTATCACTTTGTCTAAATTGATATGATATTATGTATAATAGCTGGATAGTATATATAATATCTGGATTTATTACTTTCGCTGTAACATATACATAAATACTAAGGGGCTGACCGTCTAACGAATAGGTAAGTCTAGGAAATCCCTTTTGTTTGTGACCACGTGACAGTTATATGGTAGGTACTGCTTAGGGGGATAACTAGACCTTGAATTCACCATTACTATTCGTTAGGCGGTCCCGTTAGTAATTACTGGACCGGCGCGCCGATTCAGGAATGACAACGGAGAGACTTAGAGGTACATACCATTTATAGTATGTGTACAATTTTGACAATATTACATAAAAACACAAACAAATAGAATTGATAAAGTGTTGGTTATCGAAATGGCAATTATCTAGAAAATATTTTCACGAGCTTTGTGCCTTCCTCCTTTATCCGGGCTTAGGACCGGCATCATTAATGCTAAGATTCACGAAAAGTTTTTTTAAATTAATATTATATATAATTAATACTAGATGATTTTTATAGATAGCTAAATAATTTTAGCATCGAAGCTATAAAATAAATCATGACATTGAGTACAAAGCTGTCAAGTATACGAATGTCACGATATCAATTGCTTTCAGTGTTCCCCGTTAAAATAAATAAACGTGACTTAGCTAATTCTAATGAGATGCGTTAATAAAAACAAATGTTTGTTATACCCAAAGAGTAGGTAATACCTACGTAGGATGAATCAAGAAACACGGAATTATTTACTGCTAGGTACACCTAGTGAGCTTTATTGTAATATTTTTTTTATTAAATTGGACATCTTAAAAATATTTGCAATGGCGGTATTTGCAAATTGACTATTTTTTATGGCAGAATGCTACTGTGGCGTCACAGAGCTTTGAAGTCCATGCTTGTGGGGGGGCGCGCGCGGGGGCGATGTGGCCCGATCGTTGTTCTGTGTGTGGCGTAGATATCTATAGGAGACTACCCAAATCAGTGGTCATGTTATTATTGTATAACAATTCTTGAAACACATGAAATGTTAAGCTTTCATTTAAAACTTTTCATGGCTTTTAATTTTGATGAAATGACAAAAAATGAGATTTATTAGATGTTACACCAGAAAAATATTTATTTATTAATAGTGTAAGAGTACCCTTACTTTACCCTTACTTTACCCGCCACTCATCTCAGATATAGAAACAACATAAAATTACTGGACTGTCCAACAAAATCTTGGCCAATACCTGTAATCTTGAACTGAAAAAATAAATAGTTTGATCTCCTATAGTCTCATCCAATGTATATCGCAACTCATTCGCCGACTACTACTACTACCAGATATCTATTCTCTGATTTTTGCCCGAAAAATGCTCTGCGGCATTATTTCATTACATCGTTACAAGAAAATATTAATTATTTTAGCAAAATCGTTATAAGAAAATAAAGGACTACGTGACCTTGTACGTGGTGTGCGAAGCCCGTGGTTGATCCCGCCCCGTTGCTCGTCGGTGTGTCGTGGTGTCTCTGCCCTCTCACGACGTAGCGGCAGGCTCCTCTCATGACGTAGCAGCTTGCCCCTCTCACGACGTAGCAGCAGGCACCCTCTCTACTTCGACTGCACGAAGGTGTCTCCAACCAGCTTTCCTTTTCTTCGATCACGTTCTGGAACTCGCAGACAATTTCAAATATTAGAAATGTTAATAAATAAACTATGAACTATTTTATGTTTTACTAGTTTTTGCCCGTGGCTTAGCAGCAAAATTACGCACATAAACCTTCTTAGATCACTATCCATTACGAAAACCTGCATCAAACCGTTGTGTAGTTTTAAAGATCTAAGCATATGTACATTTTTGACGACCTCACTGAGGTCCATGTAGTAGATACCAATTAATAAAAATTATTGTCAATAGATCGACTTCATTGAATCTGCAGAAAGATTTGAATTATAAAGTTGTTTAGGAAGGAAGGCACATCTTGATCGGGTTCAAAACTGTGTTTATGTTAAACAAGTTTATAAAATGAAATAAAAAAAGTACTGATTATATGTATGTGTTTTATTAATCTACATACTAGCTGCGCACCGCGGTGTTACCCACATTAATACAGGGTCAAAGTTAACCTATGTGTCAGGGCCTAACCTAATTCCATACCAAATTACTTCCAAGTCGGTAAAGGCATTTGAACGTGAAAAATAAACGAACATAAACATTCAAGCTTTTATAAGATTAATGGTTTTATGTTATTATTACTTAATTAATATGCCTCTATTAATTAAGTATATATTACTTAATTAATATGCCTCTTTAATTTTACGTGAGAACTCTCGGAATAAAACAAAAAAAATTATAAGTATTTGTTTAAGTGTCGAGTTCTGTAACAGTGCTTTTACTGTTACTGTTTTATGATTATCTTTGAATCGATTATAATTATTATTTTCTGTTTGGTAGAGCCAATCAATCCAAAAGATCTTTTGCCGTAACACGTGGCTCAAAAAAGCGAGCAACGCCTGATTAAAAAATACTAAAAAGCGAGGAATAATTATTAAAAAAAAATAACGAATGAAGTATTTTTTTATAAAGAAATTATAAATGTTTTAGAATCATAGCGTTGCAAGTCAATAAATTGAGCGTCTGATTTGAGCATGCGCCATCAAACCTCCACTTGTAGCTTACATTATATCAAGTTTTAAAGAAACTTTCTAACACACTCGATAGTTTACTATTCTATTTATTGCCATAATAGTTCTGTTTCACGTTCGTATTATATTAAATCAGATTGGATTTGAATTTACCTACAAGATTATTTCCGGTCTTGTACCGAACCGGAAATCTTCTCCTAAATTGAAATCAAATTCAATTATGGTTTTTGGTGTTTAATATGATACCTACAAACATTAAAGATAAGAGAAACAAATTTAATTAAGCTTTTATATATTATTAACATATTTGTTATGTTTTAAATAACTTTAAAAGGTTTTCTGACTAAATTCTGTAGTGGCGCAAAGTGAGCGGCAAGTGGGCGGAGCGTATTCTGGCTCAGTGATTGGTCCGCCCCCACATTTTCTGCGACTGGATGTTGGTGGAAGGGTTTGGGGCTTCCTGCTTCACGGCGCGCGATACTCAGCTCAGTCGTTCGAGAGTTGCCTACGCGAATACATTTCGGCAGGTGTCTCTGCCCAATTTTCCTTCGACAGTTTGGAACTTCTGAAATTTTTTGCGGCATCGATGCCGCTACTACATCCTGTGAGTATTTAATTATTTTTTTAAATTTGGAATGTCTAAATGTCGAGAATACCAATATTGCTTGGTAAGATATATAAATTCTTGAATTTTAACGGTTTTCACAACTTTTAAGATTAGTTAAAAGTTGATTGCAAATTTGATAACGTTTTTTTAATATTCATAGGATAATAGTCGCGGGGGCGGAGGCCCCAGCGACGTGCCTCAGCGGCCCTACCGGTCCATCGCAGAGATACTGGACTCCATGCGCCCGGAGTCTGTTGGAGCGCCTGTTGTCGCCAGAAATGTGAGTACCTACAATTTTACACGATTTTAGTTTTATTCAATTTGGTCGTTAGTTCGTTTCGATTTCAAGCCATTTTATTTCCTAATAATTTATTACGTAGTTTCCGCGAGCGTTAAGTGAGTTATTAAACATTTTACTTCGTAGCTTGGCTGTTTTTTCACGTGAAATAACTAAGCGTTGGCGCCAACACGCCGAATATCTATATTTGCATCCCTTCCCAACAAAAGGAAGATATGAGAAGAACTGATAAAGTCTACGCTATCCCCTCATGTAGGACGGCTTTTGCTCAACGTTTCTCAAGTTTCTTAGGCCCATTCATGTACAATGAAATAAGTCAAACACTGCATATTTTTTACTGTCAATTATGTTTAAGATTTCTTGGACGTATTTAAATACCGCTAAAACTGTAGATCGGTTTTTTCGGAAACCGTTTTGAGCTTCATCAAAGATTTTGTATTTTTCGCAGAATGAATTTAAGCGTTTTTGCATTACTTTTTCGAATATCTTTGAGGACGTAAGTAGGTAATAATGCTATCGGCCTATAGTTATTAGGATTTGTTTTAGATAATTTTTTGTGTATCGGTTTCACTAAAGCAATTTTTAGTAGGTCAGGGAATACACCTTCATTAAAAGATTGGTTAATTAGTATATAATATGGTAACGTCAGTTCGTCGGCACATTTTTTTACAAGTGTGGGGGGAATTTCGTCTATCCCAAAGCTATATTTAGATTTAAGGTTTTTTATGGCGTTGTAGATCTCTAAGGGTTCGGCCGGACTAAGGAACATAGTGTTGTGCGTGCGAGTGAGCGGCGGCCGGCCGCGCGCCCCCCCGCCCCCCGCGCCTACACTCGCAAAAAACTTGTTAAATTCATTCGCTACTTCCGCACTCTCGGTTATGATTTTATTGTCTATTTTTAGTTTAGTGTTTACTTTACCTACTTTTTTTTGAAATTTTATTTGTCCTTTCTTTAATTATTTTCCACATACATTTGGTTTTATTATCCGATTTCTTCATAGCACGAATGAAATGGTTTCGTTCAGATTTTAGTACTACTTTTTTTAGAGTTTTAACATAGGATTTATAGAATTTTGTCAATACTGTGTTTTTGAAATAGTTGACAATGGGCCTTAAGTCTTTTATTTTTACATGAAGTTCTTATTCCTTTACTCAACCAACTAGTTTTTTTATTAGTTTTTATTTTAATTATCTTTTTTGGAATATGTTTATTTAATAAGTCAGATAAGATACCTACTACTAAATTTTGTGTAATTTTCGTTTACGGGGGCATTAATATTTAAAATTTCTAACCATTTGATTTGTTTGAGTTCTGTTTTAAAATTGTCCATGTTTACTTTATTATAAATTCTTTTTTCTGTTGTCCAAATAGTGAGAGATTTCTTTTTCAATGCATTTTTTAGTCTTATTGATATACCTAGATGGTCCGAAAACCCAAACTCTTTTACCAATACTTCTAGTTTATATTTACACCGATTTGCAAATGCTAGGTCAATACAATGTCGCCGCGGTAATAGTTATATGAGTAGGTTCATTTACTAACGATATAAAACTTTTTTCTCTTAAAAGTGTTAAAAGTTTGACTGACTCTGTACTTTTCTTCAAAATATCTATGTTAAAATCTCCGGCTATTAAAATGTCATATTTATTATAGTTTTTATGAAGTAATGTTACCACTTTGTTGAATCTCTTAAAGAATAAATCGGATCGCTTGTCATTCCAATATACAATAACTATCAAGACATTAAGCTTGTTTACTATTAGCGCGCACATTTCGACACAGTATTCAACAGATAGATCGCGTATTTCTTGAATCTCCGTGTACTCGAAATCGTCCCGTAACAATATTATGGTACCTCCTCCTTTGCGAAGTTGTCTGCAAAATGCGGCTGCCTTATTATATCCAGGGCACTCGATCAGTTCGTGTTTGGCGTCCGATAGCCACGTTTCTGTTGCACATAACGCGTGCACAGTTGAATAATTATCTTCTAGAAAAGATTTCACGGTGACGCGTTTCCCATATAGGCTCTGCATATTTTGAACAATTAGATGAAAGTCTGTGGATCTATTGACGAAATGTCTGAGTATTTGTTATTGTGCTATCTCTGAGGGTGTTGTTAGGCAGTGTAGAAGAAACAGTGCGTGAGTGTGACGTCAGGGCTGCGGCGTACGAGCCCCGCTGCGGGGGTCTTGTCTGCGGCGCTGGTAGGTATGAATCAACAATGTGTCCGTCGATTTGTAGCTTGTTATTTCTAATAGTGGCTCGATGACCGTCATTTCGGGCGGCTTTAACTTGCGCATGTAATATTTTTCTGTGTTGTAGGGTATTTCTGTCGAGGTATTCAGAGATAGATAGGCCTGAATTTCTAAGTAGTTGGCTATTACATAGTATATATTTAGTCATTTGTTTGCTCAGAAGCTCAATAACTATAGGTCTTCGAGGTTGGTTTTTTCTACCGATTCTGGTCAGGGTTTCTATATAGCCTGTTAGGTCGACGTTCATTAAGTTTTGAAATATTGATGTTATTTGATAATATAATTTCTGCTCGGTTTCGTAGTCTGGTTCATTTAGACCAAAGAGGACTATTTTTTTGCTGTTGTCCGTGCTCTGTTGTTGGTTTGATGCCTGTACAATATCTTTTAATTGTTTAATTTCTTCCTGAAGCTTTTTGTTCTCTAAATATAAGGATTCTATTTTTTTATTTGTGTTGTCGATATCCATCTTCATTGTAGTCTGGTCTTTTTGTATGTCATCCGTTTTCTTTGTCATTTCTGTATATAATTTGTTAGTCATATATTCTATTTTTTCATCCATTTTTTTGGTTAGGTCGCTTAACATTGACCTCCTATTTTCTTCAAGTTTTACTTCCAAAATTTTACTTATTTGTTGTAGTATGTCTCTATTTTCTAAGTTAGTTGCAGGCGTCTTGTTTGGGGGAGTCTTATATATGTAGTTCTGGTTGTTAGTAGAAACCTGTGCATTATTTAGAGTATCTTCTGTAGTCGATTCGTCAAACATCATCGAAGTGTCATTCATACTTGGGGAAGGGTATTGTTGTCGTACAGGGGTGTCGTCGTTCCTATTTCTTCGAGATACATTAGAGCAAGGAGGACATTTCCATGATTTCTTTAGTTCGAACATATTGTCGAGGTAGTAAGCTGATGTAATATTCAGGCATGCATAGTGGTAGTTTGTTGCGCATGAAGTGCATTTTAATATATCTCTTTCGTAAATTATATTTTGGTTGCAGGCTGAACAAATAATTTTAGATATATTTGTTATTTCGTTACGATATTTAATTTGTACTTATCTGTAATTTCGTCCCGGTGGGTGGCTCGTATTCCTTAGCACTAAGGTCCGTTTTTGTTTGCGGGACCGGTCAGCTGACAGGTGAACGAACTCGCGTCACTTCGTTTGAAATTGTAGTGGTCGTTTATACAGAAACACACTTATAAAATCTTCAATATCTTGTAGTTTTTTCTGATTTCTTCACTATTTATTAAGTTTTTTTGTTCTCTTTCCAATGGTATATAACTCGTAAACGAAAACGCAGAAATTATATACCTAGTTTTGGAATTATTTGATGTTAGGTGCGCGGGAACGTATGTGTGAACGATCAAGGCTCGCTCGTCACTTTTGACGCGCTGAGTGTGTGCGAGAGGGTCGCCGTCGGCCGAGATACAATCTTCGGATTAGTTGGAAGGTGGTATGACTTTTTGCATGCACGCATAGCCAATGTTTACATTTCAAGTTTCAACCTAACCTTAAAACAAACTTTTGTTTTCGTGATTAAAATTAAATTACAGAAAATTGTAATCGATGTTACTACCGTAAACCTATGTATCGTGACCAAACAGTTAAAGTTGTGTGAATGCGGTTAATTTGTATTGCGATCCGGAGCCAACGCTGCACTTAAATCAAATTTTAAGCACTATGCTGTAGGTTTTATTGTCTGTTCATAATGTAGCGTACGACATCCGGTTTGATGGCAGTTAATGTGCAGCAAGATGTGCCAGCGCGGTAACGCCGCGCACGTGCCAAGTGGCCGCCAGCTCGCCGCACTTGCATTAGCGCATATAGGGTTGGGGTGTACTTTACGGGACGCAGGACTTTGATTTTTTTCGGGCATGTGTGATGTTCACATAACACCACTTTTTTATAACCGATATGGATAAAGGAAGGTTAGAGAATGACGAAATGTATGGACAACTTTTTTCTTAAATTATTCCTTCCATATGTTAAGGAGTTCATAGAAAAATTCAACTTTGTTTTTTTTTCTGACATGTGCGGTATTTACATGAGCCCCCTTTTTTATTCTAAATATAGACAGAAGATGTATAGCTGATCAACATTCCTAAAGACCATTTTTGTCATAACTGCTTAGTTCGCTTTCTATGATATTCTAAATATTTCGTAATAGCTTCAAAACTCCTTAAAATATGGAAGGAATAATTTAAGAAAAAAGTTGTCCATACATTTCGTCATTCTCTAACCTTCTTTTATCCATATCAGTTATAAAAAAGTGGTGTTATGTGAATATCACACATGCCCGAAAAAAAACTAAGTTGAATTTTTCTATGAAGTATAAAGATAAGATAAAGATAAAGATAAAGAATCTATATTGATAATGTAAAGTTGTAACATACATAGGTATAGGTATAAGTACTAATATCACAGAATATGCTACACAAATTACAATATCTCGTCAAATTGAATTTATAACATTTAGTTTTATAAAATTTTAGAAGTTACAATGTCTAGTTTTATTATTAAATAATGAAATTTTTTGTTATTAAAATCATGTCAAACAAAATAATAGGTATGTAATCATACAATATGTCAACTTAAATAAATCTTGGTACTGTCACTTTAGCTGTATAGGGGCTAAAATGACAATTTGGCATCACACTCCTTACCTAGTAGTTAATTACTTAATTTCTAAGCAAGATTAGAATCAGTTGCTAGTTGACTGTAGTCATTTTCAAAGTATTCTTTAAAACTGTATAGTGTCTGATCTAACAATAATTGTTTGACACTATTGCAAAATTGCTGATCATTATTCAAAGACTGAATGTGTGCGGGGAGTTTATTGAACAGTTTCTCTCCCATTATAGTGGGTAGTTTCTTAGTCATACACAGCCTAGGCACAGTAGGTTTTAGCAATACTCTGTTTATCTTGGATCTATTTGAGTTATAAGTCTTAAGTTTAAACAAATGTGGATTTCTTTTTACAAACTTTACAATCTCTAATATATATTGCGACACTGACGTCAATATCTTCAACTCTTTGAAATGGTTTCTACAAGACTCTCTATATCTACCTCCCACAAGTACTCTTATTGCTCGTTTCTGCATTATTAACACTCTTTCAAAGTCTGTAGCATTGCCCCATATACTTATGCCGTATGAAAGTATAGAGTAATAATAAGTTTCCTTTAGGTGCTCTGGGCTTGTTATTGGTTTCAACTGTTTTAATGCATAAACCCCTTTAGCCATTTTTTTACAAGTATTATCAATATGTTTTTTCCATGTTAATGAGGGATCTAAATCGAATCCTAATAGCTTTACATGCTTTGCATATACACATTCAGTTCCATTCTCTAATATTAATGGAGCTTCTTTAAAGTTTGGTGACACAGCATTGAAGAACATTATATTCGTTTTATCAGTATTCAGTTTCAGACCATTCACCGTAAACCAGTTTTCTAACTCTCTTAAAGTTTTATTTATACATTTCTGAAGTTCTTCATGTGAGTCAGCGGTTATAATCACTGTCGTATCATCTGCATACTGGATTACTTCTCCTTTAATTCCACTAAGGCATAAATCATTGAGAAATACCAGAAACAAGGTATTTCTCAATGACGATCCCTGCGGAATTCCTATATCTACTTTCCTTGGTGATGATTTATGACGTTGTTTGTCTATTTTTACTTCGACAATTTGCTCTCTATCTTCAAGGAATGATTTTATAAGTTGGAGAGGTTTTCCAGTTATTCCGTAGTAAGCTGAGAGCTTCATTATTACAAGGTCATGACTTACAGAATCAAAAGCTTTCGATAAGTCTAGAAATATTGCAGCCAGTTTTTTCTTATGTTCAAGGCCATCAATAATCGTTTCTACTAGCTTTTGAGTCGCAGATGTAGTCGAGTGATTCTTTCTATATGCGTACTGGGCATTGATCATATTATTCTGACTCATATGGCTCATAATATTGTCTGCCATCAGTGATTCTATAATTTTTGAGACTGTGGGTACTATTGTTATTGGTCTATAATTATTCACAGAAGTGGTTTCTCCTTTGCCTTTATATAATGGTGTGACTCTGTTCTTTTTTAGCGTTCTAGGATATTCATCCGACTGTAGAATATTGTTAATAAGGAAAGTTAGATGGTCCCCCAGGCGCAAAATTATTTCATATAGAAAAGATCCGGATATATCGAATATATCCATCGTCTCTGATCGGTCTATCTTTCTCTTAGCTATCTTCATTAATTCAAGGGGAGTTACATACTTAAATTTAAAATTATCCGATGGAAGAGATCCCTGTATATGTAGTAGACCCATTGCTTCTTGTATGTTTGGTGGGTTATTTGTCTTTAAGTTTTGACCAATTGAAATAAAATAATTATTTAAGTAACTTGCTATTTTTTCTTTTCTTACTTTTATTTTGTTCTCATCCAATAGATCCCATGTCCATTCTTTTATATCCTTGTTTGTTTCTTCTTTAATTACATTCCATACCTCCTTTTTGGGGTTTTTCGCATTATTTATTCTACCCTCAATGTGTTTTTTCTTACTTTCATCTAAAAGTTTATTCTTTAACTTGGTTTTTATTTCTATTATATCCTGAGTGGATGTTACTTGTGGGTACTGTCTCTGAATTTGATATAGGTCATGTATGTCTAATTGTAATTTTATTATATCTTCAGAGATCCAAGGACATTTTTGGCTATTTCTTACACGCCTTGTTTTGATTGGTAAATGCACATCCATGTACCATATTAATTTATTAAAAAACTTTTCAAATGTTGAGCTGTCATACTCACTAAATAATGTGTCCCAGTCTGTAGCTAACATTGAGTTACATAACTCTTCTATTTGATAATTTTCACAAAAACGCTTTTCAACATATATAAATTTGGGTATGTGTTTCTTGGCAGTATTCAAGTATACTAATTGAGCATCATGGTCGGACCCAGTTGCTGTAGCAATGTGCTTAATATTAATGTTATTTTCTGGTACATTAGTAACCACACAGTCAATTGATGATTTAGATCCTTTATCAAATCTAGTTGGGAAATTTACAGCATTTCTAAATTTATAGGTCTTTAGGATGTCATTTATTGCTGTCCGTTCTGAGGTTTCTACCAGAAAATCAACATTCCAATCTCCCAAAAACAGAATTTTGGTATTAGTCATATCACACAATAAACTAAACAGTCTATCCAGGACTTTAGTCATTTTTACAAAATTACCTGCCCGGTCCTATACATACCTATGATTAACAACTTACAGTCCTTCAAGCTAATTTCTATACAACTTAATTCACAATGGAATTCATGACATAGTTCATCTATTTTAGTACATTTCTTATATTTTATCTTATTTTTTACAAATATGGACACCCCACCATGAATAAAATTTTGTCTCACATAGTAACTAGCATGCTTGAAACCCTTAAAAGCTATATTTTCTACCTCACTATTATTCAGCCATGTTTCAGAAAAAACCATTACATCAGGGCTGTATGATTCTGCAAGAACTTGTATTTTTGACATTTTATTCCTAATACACCTACAATTTAGATGCATTATTTTAAAATCTTTTTCTAACATATTACAGTTATTTTTTGTGTCATTTGGCCTAAAAAATCATTTACAGTCAGTGATTCCTGCACATTTTCTTGATTTATTGAGCAGTTGGATGCAGACTGAGATTCAGGTTTTGTTAAGTATATTAGGTTATCTATTTGTTTAAATCTTAAAGTTATTCCAACATAAATATACTTCAAGAAATCGGGTGACAAGGATTTGCGTTTTGTGTACATAGTTTTGGTATATGAATTTACATCAATTACCTTGATTCCCGTTGAGTGTGATGCCAATCCGTACATTTGGTCATTGATAGCATGCTTCAAGCAATTGTCCTTATTACTAGATATATTACTGTACCTATATGGTAGTGTGGTCAATATCAAGTTAATATATTTACTATCACAATGATAGATCAAAGATTTGATAATTGAGAAGTCATATTTATATACATGAGAAGTTAATACAACAATAAATCATCTCCTTTGCTCATTTTTGAGGTGTAACTTTTTATTTATTTAATTTTTAATTATTTATTTTTATTTATACTTGACGGGAATGAAGTATACTTGAGGAGGAGCCAAGTCCTGTTGTAGTGCAAGTGTTGGACTCGAAGTCACTTGTCTGTGACAGGAGGTAAGATTAGGTTCGTTAGGTTGCTTTCTACCACGCACATGCGACGACGAGCGAAGCGAGGAGGAGCCAAGTCCTGTTGTAGTGCAAGTGTTGGACTCGAAGTCACTTGTCTGTGACAGGAGGTAAGATTAGGTTCGTTAGGTTGCTTTCTACCACGCACATGCGACGACGAGCGAAGCGAGGAGGAGCCAAGTCCTGTTGTAGTGCAAGTGTTGGACTCGAAGTCACTTGTCTGTGACAGGAGGTAAGATTAGGTTCGTTAGGTTGCTTTCTACCACGCACATGCGACGACGAGCGAAGCGAGGAGGAGCCAAGTCCTGTTGTAGTGCAAGTGTTGGACTCGAAGTCACTTGTCTGTGACAGAAGGTAGATTAGGTTCGTTAGGTTGCTTTCTACCACGCACATGCGACGACGAGCGAAGCGAGGAGGAGCCAAGTCCTGTTGTAGTGCATGTGTTGGACTCGAAGTCACTTGTCTGTGACAGGAGGTAAGATTAGGTTCGTTAGGTTGCTTTCTACCACGCACATGCGACGACGAGCGAAGCGAAGAGGAGCCAAGTCCTGCGTCCCGTCAAGTATACTTCATAGAAAAATTCAACTTAGTTTTTTTTCGGGCATGTGTGATGTTCACATAACACCACTTTTTTATAACTGATATGGATAAAGAAAGGTTAGAGAATGACGAAATGTATGGACAACTTTTTTCTTAAATTATTCCTTCCATATTTTAAGGAGTTTTGAAGCTATTACGAAATATTTAGAATATCATAGAAAGCGAACTAAGCAGTTATGACAAAAATGGTCTTTAGGAATGTTGATCAGCTATACATCTATCTATATTGAGAATAAAACAAGGGGCTCATGTTAATACCGCACATGTCAGAAAAAAATCAAAGTTGAATTTTTCTATGAAGTATACTTGACGGGACGCAGGACTGATTTTTTTCGGGCATGTGTGATATTCACATAACACCACTTTTTTATAACTGATATGGATAAAGGAAGGTTAGAGAATGATGAAATGCATGGACAACTTTTTTTTAAAATTATTCCTTCCATATGTTAAGGAGTTTTGAAGTATAGTATTACGAGACATTTAATTTTGAAAGGTCATTGACCTTTGACATCGGGAATCATTATTGCGAGTCAGGGTCAATGACCCCGTAGTTCCGTGTGGTTCGAGATTTTTTTTAAAGGTCATTGATATTTCCCCTCGGGTCATTGACCTTGACTCGTAACATGATTCCCGGGGTCAAAGGTCAATGACCTATCAAAAAAAAATTTTTGGCGTCCCGTAAAGTACACTCTAACCGCATATAGCCCTCACATCCCACAGCGCAGCCTTTCTATTGCTTATGAAATGTTCCTACTTCTGTAGAATGCACCCGCACAGGTTTTTAATATCAGGAAAGATCTTAACACTTATGCCTACCCTCTTTTTTATTAATAATTCAATCTAAAAATATGTTAATTTAAAATATTAAATATCTGCTCTGTGATTATTTACAATGATTAAGATTGTTAACAATTACAAGCCACAGTTTAAGGAATCAATAATTGATTTGTGGGCATTGGCCAGCTCGTGGATTGGATGTTTGAGAAGGACGAGTAGTCTTGTTTGATTAACGAAAACTAACAAATTAACGGTACTTGGTAACGGTTACATACAGTGGGTTTTTTTGGCTGTTGCGCGCACTCCTGGTGCGCTGCTGCGCGCACTCCTGGTGCGCTGCTGCGCGCACTCCTGGTGTGCTGCTGCGCGCACTCCTGGTGCGCTGCTGCGCGCACTCCTGGTGTGCTCCTGCGCGCACTCCTGGTGCGCTGCTGCGCGCACTCCTGGTGTTATTAAAAGGGTTATATATCAGGTAGGTGCGGGAGGATTTTATAAATCTATCTCTCAAATCTACGGCGGTTCCTAACGTTGGTGTATGATGAATTCCAGGGTCATCGAAAGCCGCGTCTCCGCCCACACCCCGGGATTCGAGCCCGCAGACTTCGGGTACGAGACCAGACGCCGCAGGGTGTTCCATGTTTCCTGCTCGGTGCTGACGACATCAGCTCGTGAACTTCCCCCAGCGCGTCGGGTTGGAGATCCGAGCGGTTCGGTGAGCCTGCTACGGACAAAGACATATTTCCAAAGTAAGATCTGTCCATTTTTATTTCGAGTCCCGAGTTGACGCTACCCTCATTTCGTTTTTGTTAATGAGATTCTGATCGTGACCTAGATTTGTTGTGTGTAGTTTTCCCTCGGTAGGGGCCCATACCGAGGTTTATTGCATGTTTGTAACATATTCCATTTTGAACTTTTAATCCGTGAGCATTGGCCAGCTCGTGGATTGGATGTTTGAGAAGGACGAGTAGTCTTGTTTGATTAACAAAAACTAACAAATTAACGGTAGGTACTTGGTTACGGTTACATACAGTGGGTTTTTTGAATAATTTTTGCCTTTGTCCTCAGAAAACGGTAATGATGGTGAAGGCACTGAATGTTTAGATCCAAGACCAGGGGCTTACGCGCACTCTTCGTGTGCTGTTGTGCGCCCGCCTGGTGCGCTACTGCGCGCACTCCAGGTGCGCTGCTGCGCGCACTCTTCGTGTGCTGCTGCGCGCACTCTTCGTGTGCTGCTGCGCGCACTCCTGGTGCGCTGCTGCGCGCGCTCCTCGTATGCTGCTGCGCGCGCTCCTCGTATGCTGCTGCGCGCGCTCCTCGTATGCTGTTGCGCGCATTCCTGGTGCGCCGCTGCGCGCACTCCTGGTGCGCCACTGCGCGCACTCCTGGTGCGCTGCTACGCGCACTCCTCGTGCACTGTTGCGCGCACTCCCCGTGCGCTGCTGCGCGCACTCCTGGTGCGCTGCTGCGCGCACTCCTGGTGCGCTGCTGCGCACACTCCTCGTGTGCTGCTGCACGCACTCCTCGTGCGCTATTGCGCGCACTCCTGGTGTTATTAAAAGGGTTATATATCAGGTACGTGCGGGAGGATTTTATAAATCTATCTCCCAAATCTACGGCGGTTCTTAACGTTGGTGTATGATGAATTCCAGGGTCATCGAAAGCCGCGTCTCCGCCCACACCCCGGGATTCGAGCCCGCAGACTTCGGGTACGAGACCAGACGCCGCAGGGTGTTCCATGTTTCCTGCTCGGTGCTGACGACATCAGCTCGTGAACTTCCCCCAGCGCGTCGGGTTGGAGATCCGAGCGGTTCAGTGAGCCTGCTACGGACAAAGACATATTTCCAAAGTAAGATCTGTCCATTTTTATTTCGAGTCCCGAGTTGACGCTACCCTCATTTCGTTTTTGTTAATGAGATTCTGATCGTGACCTAGATTTGTTGTGTGTAGTTTTCCCTCGGTAGGGGCCCATACCGAGGTTTATTGCATGTTTGTAACATATTCCATTTTGAACTTTTAATCCGTGAGCATTGGCCAGCTCGTGGATTGGATGTTTGAGAAGGACGAGTAGTCTTGTTTGATTAATAAAAACTAACACATTAACGGTAGGTACTTGGTTACGGTTACATACAGTGGGTTTTTTGAATAATTTTTGCCTTTGTCCTCAGAAAACGGTAATGATGGTGAAGGCACTGAATGTTTAGATCCAAGACCAGGGGCTTACGCGCACGCTTCGTGTGCTGTTGCGCGCCCGCCTGGTGCGCTACTGCGCGCACTCCAGGTGCGCTGCTGCGCGCGCTCCTCGTGTGCTGTTGCGCGCACTCCTGGTGCGCTGCTGCGCGCACTCCTGGTGCGCTGCTGCGCGCACTCCTGGTGCGCTGCTGCGCACACTCCTCGTGTGCTGCTGCACGCACTCCTCGTGCGCTATTGCGCGCACTCCTGGTGTTATTAAAAGGGTTATATATCAGGTAGGTGCGGGAGGATTTTATAAATCTATTTCCCAAATCTACGGCGGTTCCTAACGTTGGTGTATGATGAATTCCAGGGTCATCGAAAGCCGCGTCTCCGCCCACACCCCGGGATTCGAGCCCGCAGACTTCGGGTACGAGACCAGACGCCGCAGGGTGTTCCATGTTTCCTGCTCGGTGCTGACGACATCAGCTCGTGAACTTCCCCCAGCGCGTCGGGTTGGAGATCCGAGCGGTTCAGTGAGCCTGCTACGGA
Organism: Macaria liturata; assembly: GCA_964023185.1. Classification (NCBI taxonomy): domain Eukaryota; kingdom Metazoa; phylum Arthropoda; class Insecta; order Lepidoptera; family Geometridae; genus Macaria; species Macaria liturata. Next base: position 10,628,808 of record OZ026828.1, read on the forward strand.
CAAAGACATATTTCCAAAGTAAGATCTGTCCATTTTTATTTCGAGTCCCGAGTTGACGCTACCCTCATTTCGTTTTTGTTAATGAGATTCTGATCGTGACCTAGATTTGTTGTGTGTAGTTTTCCCTCGGTAGGGGCCCATACCGAGGTTTATTGCATGTATGTAACATATTCCATTTTGAACTTTTAATCCGTGAGCATTGGCCAGCTCGTGGATTGGATGTTTGAGAAGGACGAGTAGTCTTGTTTGATAAACAAAAACTAACAAATTAACGGTAGGTACTTGGTTACGGTTACATACAGTGGGTTTTTTGAATAATTTTTGCCTTTGTCCTCAGAAAACGGTAATGATGGTGAAGGCACTGAATGTTTAGATCCAAGACCAGGGGCTTACGCGCACTCTTCGTGTGCTGTTGCGCGCCCGCCTGGTGCGCTACTGCGCGCACTCCAGGTGCGCTGCTGCGCGCGCTCCTCGTGTGCTGTTGCGCGCACTCCTGGTGCGCTGCTGCGCGCACTCCTGGTGCGCTGCTGCGCGCACTCCTGGTGTGCTGCTGCGCGCACTCCTGGTGCGCTGCTGCGCGCACTCCTGGTGTGCTCCTGCGCGCACTCCTGGTGCGCTGCTGCGCGCACTCCTGGTGTTATTAAAAGGTTTATATATCAGGTAGGTGCGGGAGGATTTTATAAATCTATCTCTCAAATCTACGGCGGTTCCTAACGTTGGTGTATGATGAATTCCAGGGTCATCGAAAGCCGCGTCTCCGCCCACACCCCGGGATTCGAGCCCGCAGACTTCGGGTACGAGACCAGACGCCGCAGGGTGTTCCATGTTTCCTGCTCGGTGCTGACGACATCAGCTCGTGAACTTCCCCCAGCGCGTCGGGTTGGAGATCCGAGCGGTTCGGTGAGCCTGCTACGGACAAAGACATATTTCCAAAGTAAGATCTGTCCATTTTTATTTCGAGTCCCGAGTTGACGCTACCCTCATTTCGTTTTTGTTAATGAGATTCTGATCGTGACCTAGATTTGTTGTGTGTAGTTTTCCCTCGGTAGGGGCCCATACCGAGGTTTATTGCATGTATGTAACATATTCCATTTTGAACTTTTAATCCGTGAGCATTGGCCAGCTCGTGGATTGGATGTTTGAGAAGGACGAGTAGTCTTGTTTGATTAACAAAAACTAACAAATTAACGGTAGGTACTTGGTTACGGTTACATACAGTGGGTTTTTTGAATAATTTTTGCCTTTGTCCTCAGAAAACGGTAATGATGGTGAAGGCACTGAATGTTTAGATCCAAGACCAGGGGCTTACGCGCACTCTTCGTGTGCCGTTGTGCGCCCGCCTGGTGCGCTACTGCGCGCACTCCAGGTGCGCTGCTGCGCGCACTCTTCGTGTGCTGCTGCGCGCACTCTTCGTGTGCTGCTGCGCGCACTCCTGGTGCGCTGCTGCGCGCGCTCCTCGTATGCTGCTGCGCGCGCTCCTCGTATGCTGTTGCGCGCATTCCTGGTGCGCCGCTGCGCGCACTCCTGGTGCGCCACTGCGCGCACTCCTGGTGCGCTGCTACGCGCACTCCTCGTGCACTGTTGCGCGCACTCCCCGTGCGCTGCTGCGCGCACTCCTGGTGCGCTGCTGCGCGCACTCCTGGTGCGCTGCTGCGCACACTCCTCGTGTGCTGCTGCACGCACTCCTCGTGCGCTATTGCGCGCACTCCTGGTGTTATTAAAAGGGTTATATATCAGGTACGTGCGGGAGGATTTTATAAATCTATCTCCCAAATCTACGGCGGTTCTTAACGTTGGTGTATGATGAATTCCAGGGTCATCGAAAGCCGCGTCTCCGCCCACACCCCGGGATTCGAGCCCGCAGACTTCGGGTACGAGACCAGACGCCGCAGGGTGTTCCATGTTTCCTGCTCGGTGCTGACGACATCAGCTCGTGAACTTCCCCCAGCGCGTCGGGTTGGAGATCCGAGCGGTTCAGTGAGCCTGCTACGGACAAAGACATATTTCCAAAGTAAGATCTGTCCATTTTTATTTCGAGTCCCGAGTTGACGCTACCCTCATTTCGTTTTTGTTAATGAGATTCTGATCGTGACCTACATTTGTTGTGTGCAGTTTTCCCTCGGTAGGGGCCCATACCGAGGTTTATTGCATGTTTGTAACATATTCCATTTTGAACTTTTAATCCGTGAGCATTGGCCAGCTCGTGGATTGGATGTTTGAGAAGGACGAGTAGTCTTGTTTGATTAATAAAAACTAACACATTAACGGTAGGTACTTGGTTACGGTTACATACAGTGGGTTTTTGAATAATTTTTGCCTTTGTCCTCAGAAAACGGTAATGATGGTGAAGGCACTGAATGTTTAGATCCAAGACCAGGGGCTTACGCGCACTCTTCGTGTGCTGTTGCGCGCCCGCCTGGTGCGCTACTGCGCGCACTCCAGGTGCGCTGCTGCGCGCGCTCCTCGTGTGCTGTTGCGCGCACTCCTGGTGCGCTGCTGCGCGCACTCCTGGTGTGCTGCTGCGCGCACTCCTGGTGTGCTGCTGCGCGCACTCCTGGTGCGCTGCTGCGCGCACTCCTGGTGCGCTGCTGCGCACACTCCTCGTGTGCTGCTGCACGCACTCGTCGTGCGCTATTGCGCGCACTCCTGGTGTTATTAAAAGGGTTATATATCAGGTAGGTGCGGGAGAATTTTATAAATCTATCTCCCAAATCTACGGCGGTTCCTAACGTTGGTGTATGATGAATTCCAGGGTCATCGAAAGCCGCGTCTCCGCCCACACCCCGGGATTCGAGCCCGCAGACTTCGGGTACGAGACCAGACGCCGCAGGGTGTTCCATGTTTCCTGCTCGGTGCTGACGACATCAGCTCGTGAACTTCCCCCAGCGCGTCGGGTTGGAGATCCGAGCGGTTCAGTGAGCCTGCTACGGACAAAGACATATTTCCAAAGTAAGATCTGTCCATTTTTATTTCGAGTCCCGAGTTGACGCTACCCTCATTTCGTTTTTGTTAATGAGATTCTGATCGTGACCTAGATTTGTTGTGTGCAGTTTTCCCTCGGTAGGGGCCCATACCGAGGTTTATTGCATGTTTGTAACATATTCCATTTTGAACTTTTAATCCGTGAGCATTGGCCAGCTCGTGGATTGGATGTTTGAGAAGGACGAGTAGTCTTGTTTGATTAACAAAAACTAACAAATTAACGGTAGGTACTTGGTTACGGTTACATACAGTGGGTTTTTTGAATAATTTTTGCCTTTGTCCTCAGAAAACGGTAATGATGGTGAAGGCACTGAATGTTTAGATCCAAGACCAGGGGCTTACGCGCACTCTTCGTGTGCTGTTGCGCGCCCGCCTGGTGCGCTACTGCGCGCACTCCAGGTGCGCTGCTGCGCGCGCTCCTCGTGTGCTGTTGCGCGCACTCCTGGTGCGCTGCTGCGCGCACTCCTGGTGCGCTGCTGCGCGCACTCCTGGTGTGCTGCTGCGCGCACTCCTGGTGCGCTGCTGCGCACACTCCTCGTGTGCTGCTGCACGCACACCTCGTGCGCTATTGCGCGCACTCCTGGTGTTATTAAAAGGGTTATATATCAGGTAGGTGCGGGAGGATTTTATAAATCTATCTCCCAAATCTACGGCGGTTCCTAACGTTGGTGTATGATGAATTCCAGGGTCATCGAAAGCCGCGTCTCCGCCCACACCCCGGGATTCGAGCCCGCAGACTTCGGGTACGAGACCAGACGCCGCAGGGTGTTCCATGTTTCCTGCTCGGTGCTGACGACATCAGCTCGTGAACTTCCCCCAGCGCGTCGGGTTGGAGATCCGAGCGGTTCAGTGAGCCTGCTACGGACAAAGACATATTTCCAAAGTAAGATCTGTCCATTTTTATTTCGAGTCCCGAGTTGACGCTACCCTCATTTCGTTTTTGTTAATGAGATTCTGATCGTGACCTACATTTGTTGTGTGCAGTTTTCCCTCGGTAGGGGCCCATACCGAGGTTTATTGCATGTTTGTAACATATTCCATTTTGAACTTTTAATCCGTGAGCATTGGCCAGCTCGTGGATTGGATGTTTGAGAAGGACGAGTAGTCTTGTTTGATTAACAAAAACTAACAAATTAACGGTACTTGGTTACGGTTACATACAGTGGGTTTTTTGAATAATTTTTGCCTTTGTCCTCAGAAAACGGTAATGATGGTGAAGGCACTGAATGTTTAGATCCAAGACCAGGGGCTTACGCGCACTCTTAGTGTGCTGTTGTGCGCCCGCCTGGTGCGCTACTGCGCGCACTCCAGGTGCGCTTCTGCGCGCACTCTTCGTGTGCTGCTGCGCGCACTCCTGGTGTGCTGCTGCGCGCGCTCCTCGTATGCTGCTGCGCGCGCTCCTCGTATGCTGTTGCGCGCATTCCTGGTGCGCCGCTACGCGCACTCCTGGTGCGCCACTGCGCGCACTCCTGGTGCGCTGCTACGCGCACTCCTCGTGCACTGTTGCGCGCACTCCCCGTGCGCTGCTGCGCGCACTCCTGGTGCGCTGCTGCGCACACTCCTCGTGTGCTGCTGCACGCACTCCTCGTGCGCTATTGCGCGCACTCCTGGTGTTATTAAAAGGGTTATATATCAGGTACGTGCGGGAGGATTTTATAAATCTATCTCCCAAATCTACGGCGGTTCTTAACGTTGGTGTATGATGAATTCCAGGGTCATCGAAAGCCGCGTCTCCGCCCACACCCCGGGATTCGAGCCCGCAGACTTCGGGTACGAGACCAGACGCCGCAGGGTGTTCCATGTTTCCTGCTCGGTGCTGACGACATCAGCTCGTGAACTTCCCCCAGCGCGTCGGGTTGGAGATCCGAGCGGTTCAGTGAGCCTGCTACGGACAAAGACATATTTCCAAAGTAAGATCTGTCCATTTTTATTTCGAGTCCCGAGTTGACGCTACCCTCATTTCGTTTTTGTTAATGAGATTCTGATCGTGACCTAGATTTGTTGTGTGTAGTTTTCCCTCGGTAGGGGCCCATACCGAGGTTTATTGCATGTTTGTAACATATTCCATTTTGAACTTTTAATCCGTGAGCATTGGCCAGCTCGTGGATTGGATGTTTGAGAAGGACGAGTAGTCTTGTTTGATTAACAAAAACTAACATATTAACGGTAGGTACTTGGTTACGGTTACATACAGTGGGTTTTTTGAATAATTTTTGCCTTTGTCCTCAGAAAACGGTAATGATGGTAAAGGCACTGAATGTTAAGATCCAAGACCAGGGGCTTACGCGCACTCTTCGTGTGCTGTTGCGCGCCCGCCTGGTGCGCTACTGCGCGCACTCCAGGTGCGCTGCTGCGCGCGCTCCTCGTGTGCTGTTGCGCGCACTCCTGGTGCGCTGCTGCGCGCACTCCTGGTGCGCTGCTGCGCGCACTCCTGGTGCGCTGCTGCGCGCACTCCTGGTGCGCTGCTGCGCGCACTCCTCGTGCGCTATTGCGCGCACTCCTGGTGTTATTAAAAGGGTTATATATCAGGTAGGTGCGGGAGGATTTTATAAATCTATCTCCCAAATCTACGGCGGTTCCTAACGTTGGTGTATGATGAATTCCAGGGTCATCGAAAGCCGCGTCTCCGCCCACACCCCGGGATTCGAGCCCGCAGACTTCGGGTACGAGACCAGACGCCGCAGGGTGTTCCATGTTTCCTGCTCGGTGCTGACGACATCAGCTCGTGAACTTCCCCCAGCGCGTCGGGTTGGAGATCCGAGCGGTTCAGTGAGCCTGCTACGGACAAAGACATATTTCCAAAGTAAGATCTGTCCATTTTTATTTCGAGTCCCGAGTTGACGCTACCCTCATTTCGTTTTTGTTAATGAGATTCTGATCGTGACCTACATTTGTTGTGTGCAGTTTTCCCTCGGTAGGGGCCCATACCGAGGTTTATTGCATGTTTGTAACATATTCCATTTTGAACTTTTAATCCGTGAGCATTGGCCAGCTCGTGGATTGGATGTTTGAGAAGGACGAGTAGTCTTGTTTGATTAACAAAAACTAACAAATTAACGGTACTTGGTTACGGTTACATACAGTGGGTTTTTTGAATAATTTTTGCCTTTGTCCTCAGAAAACGGTAATGATGGTGAAGGCACTGAATGTTTAGATCCAAGACCAGGGGCTTACGCGCACTCTTCGTGTGCCGTTGTGCGCCCGCCTGGTGCGCTACTGCGCGCACTCCAGGTGCGCTGCTGCGCGCACTCTTCGTGTGCTGCTGCGCGCACTCTTCGTGTGCTGCTGCGCGCACTCCTGGTGCGCTGCTGCGCGCGCTCCTCGTATGCTGCTGCGCGCGCTCCTCGTATGCTGTTGCGCGCATTCCTGGTGCGCCGCTGCGCGCACTCCTGGTGCGCTGCTACGCGCACTCCTCGTGCACTGTTGCGCGCACTCCCCGTGCGCTGCTGCGCGCACTCCTGGTGCGCTGCTGCGCGCACTCCTGGTGCGCTGCTGCGCACACTCCTCGTGTGCTGCTGCACGCACTCCTCGTGCGCTATTGCGCGCACTCCTGGTGTTATTAAAAGGGTTATATATCAGGTACGTGCGGGAGGATTTTATAAATCTATCTCCCAAATCTACGGCGGTTCTTAACGTTGGTGTATGATGAATTCCAGGGTCATCGAAAGCCGCGTCTCCGCCCACACCCCGGGATTCGAGCCCGCAGACTTCGGGTACGAGACCAGACGCCGCAGGGTGTTCCATGTTTCCTGCTCGGTGCTGACGACATCAGCTCGTGAACTTCCCCCAGCGCGTCGGGTTGGAGATCCGAGCGGTTCAGTGAGCCTGCTACGGACAAAGACATATTTCCAAAGTAAGATCTGTCCATTTTTATTTCGAGTCCCGAGTTGACGCTACCCTCATTTCGTTTTTGTTAATGAGATTCTGATCGTGACCTAGATTTGTTGTGTGCAGTTTTCCCTCGGTAGGGGCCCATACCGAGGTTTATTGCATGTTTGTAACATATTCCATTTTGAACTTTTAATCCGTGAGCATTGGCCAGCTCGTGGATTGGATGTTTGAGAAGGACGAGTAGTCTTGTTTGATTAACAAAAACTAACATATTAACGGTAGGTATTTGGTTACGGTTACATACAGTGGGTTTTTTGAATAATTTTTGCCTTTGTCCTCAGAAAACGGTAATGATGGTAAAGGCACTGAATGTTAAGATCCAAGACCAGGGGCTTACGCGCACTCTTCGTGTGCTGTTGCGCGCCCGCCTGGTGCGCTACTGCGCGCACTCCAGGTGCGCTGCTGCGCGCACTCCTGGTGCGCTGCTGCGCGCACTCCTGGTGTGCTCCTGCGCGCACTCCTGGTGCGCTGCTGCGCGCACTCCTGGTGTTATTAAAAGGGTTATATATCAGGTAGGTGCGGGAGGATTTTATAAATCTATCTCTCAAATCTACGGCGGTTCCTAACGTTGGTGTATGATGAATTCCAGGGTCATCGAAAGCCGCGTCTCCGCCCACACCCCGGGATTCGAGCCCGCAGACTTCGGGTACGAGACCAGACGCCGCAGGGTGTTCCATGTTTCCTGCTCGGTGCTGACGACATCAGCTCGTGAACTTCCCCCAGCGCGTCGGGTTGGAGATCCGAGCGGTTCGGTGAGCCTGCTACGGACAAAGACATATTTCCAAAGTAAGATCTGTCCATTTTTATTTCGAGTCCCGAGTTGACGCTACCCTCATTTCGTTTTTGTTAATGAGATTCTGATCGTGACCTAGATTTGTTGTGTGTAGTTTTCCCTCGGTAGGGGCCCATACCGAGGTTTATTGCATGTTTGTAACATATTCCATTTTGAACTTTTAATCCGTGAGCATTGGCCAGCTCTCGTGGATTGGATGTTTGAGAAGGACGAGTAGTCTTGTTTGATTAACAAAAACTAACAAATTAACGGTAGGTACTTGGTTACGGTTACATACAGTGGGTTTTTTGAATAATTTTTGCCTTTGTCCTCAGAAAACGGTAATGATGGTGAAGGCACTGAATGTTTAGATCCAAGACCAGGGGCTTACGCGCACTCTTCGTGTGCTGTTGCGCGCCCGCCTGGTGCGCTACTGCGCGCACTCCTGGTGCGCTGCTGCGCGCACTCCTGGTGCGCTGCTGCGCGCACTCCTGGTGCGCTGCTGCGCGCACTCCTGGTGCGCTGCTGCGCGCACTCCTGGTGTGCTCCTGCGCGCACTCCTGGTGCGCTGCTGCGCGCACTCCTGGTGTTATTAAAAGGGTTATATATCAGGTAGGTGCGGGAGGATTTTATAAATCTATCTCCCAAATCTACGGCGGTTCCTAACGTTGGTGTATGATGAATTCCAGGGTCATCGAAAGCCGCGTCTCCGCCCACACCCCGGGATTCGAGCCCGCAGACTTCGGGTACGAGACCAGACGCCGCAGGGTGTTCCATGTTTCCTGCTCGGTGCTGACGACATCAGCTCGTGAACTTCCCCCAGCGCGTCGGGTTGGAGATCCGAGCGGTTCGGTGAGCCTGCTACGGACAAAGACATATTTCCAAAGTAAGATCTGTCCATTTTTATTTCGAGTCCCGAGTTGACGCTACCCTCATTTCGTTTTTGTTAATGAGATTCTGATCGTGACCTAGATTTGTTGTGTGTAGTTTTCCCTCGGTAGGGGCCCATACCGAGGTTTATTGCATGTATGTAACATATTCCATTTTGAACTTTTAATCCGTGAGCATTGGCCAGCTCGTGGATTGGATGTTTGAGAAGGACGAGTAGTCTTGTTTGATTAACAAAAACTAACAAATTAACGGTAGGTACTTGGTGACGGTTACATACAGTGGGTTTTTTGAATAATTTTTGCCTTTGTCCTCAGAAAACGGTAATGATGGTGAAGGCACTGAATGTTTAGATCCAAGACCAGGGGCTTACGCGCACTCTTCGTGTGCTGTTGCGCGCCCGCCTGGTGCGCTACTGCGCGCACTCCAGGTGCGCTGCTGCGCGCGCTCCTCGTATGCTGTTGCGCGCACTCCTGGTGCGCTGCTGCGCGCACTCCTGGTGCGCTGCTGCGCGCACTCCTGGTGCGCTGCTGCGCGCACTCCTGGTGCGCTCCTGCGCGCACTCCTGGTGCGCTGCTGCGCGCACTCCTGGTGTTATTAAAAGGGTTATATATCAGGTAGGTGCGGGAGGATTTTATAAATCTATCTCTCAAATCTACGGCGGTTCCTAACGTTGGTGTATGATGAATTCCAGGGTCATCGAAAGCCGCGTCTCCGCCCACACCCCGGGATTCGAGCCCGCAGACTTCGGGTACGAGACCAGACGCCGCAGGGTGTTCCATGTTTCCTGCTCGGTGCTGACGACATCAGCTCGTGAACTTCCCCCAGCGCGTCGGGTTGGAGATCCGAGCGGTTCGGTGAGCCTGCTACGGACAAAGACATATTTGAATGTTTAGATCCAAGACCAGGGGCTTACGCGCACTCTTCGTGTGCTGTTGCGCGCCCGCCTGGTGCGCTACTGCGCGCACTCCAGGTGCGCTAATGCGCGCGCTCCTCGTGTGCTGTTGCGCGCACTCCTGGTGCGCTGCTGCGCGCACTCCTTGTGCGCTGCTGCGCGCACTCCTGGTGTGCTGCTGCGCGCACTCCTGGTGCGCTGCTGCGCGCACTCCTGGTGTGCTGCTGCGCGCACTCCTGGTGCGCTGCTGCGCGCACTCCTGGTGTGCTCCTGCGCGCACTCCTGGTGCGCTGCTGCGCGCACTCCTGGTGTTATTAAAAGGGTTATATATCAGGTAGGTGCGGGAGGATTTTATAAATCTATCTCTCAAATCTACGGCGGTTCCTAACGTTGGTGTATGATGAATTCCAGGGTCATCGAAAGCCGCCGAATACAAGACCAGGGGCTTACGCGCACTCTTCGTGTGCTGTTGTGCGCCCGCCTGGTGCGCGCCCGCCTGGTGCGCTACTGCGCGCACTCCAGGTGCGCTGCTGCGCGCACTCTTCGTGTGCTGCTGCGCGCACTCCTGGTGCGCTGCTGCGCGTGCTCCTCGTATGCTGCTGCGCGCGCTCCTCGTATGCTGTTGCGCGCATTCCTGGTGCGCCGCTGCGCGCACTCCTGGTGCGCCACTGCGCGCACTCCTGGTGCGCTGCTACGCGCACTCCTCGTGCACTGTTGCGCGCACTCCCCGTGCGCTGCTGCGCGCACTCCTGGTGCGCTGCTGCGCACACTCCTCGTGTGCTGCTGCACGCACTCCTCGTGCGCTATTGCGCGCACTCCTGGTGTTATTAAAAGGGTTATATATCAGGTAGGTGCGGGAGGATTTTATAAATCTATCTCCCAAATCTACGGCGGTTCCTAACGTTGGTGTATGATGAATTCCAGGGTCATCGAAAGCCGCGTCTCCGCCCACACCCCGGGATTCGAGCCCGCAGACTTCGGGTACGAGACCAGACGCCGCAGGGTGTTCCATGTTTCCTGCTCGGTGCTGACGACATCAGCTCGTGAACTTCCCCCAGCGCGTCGGGTTGGAGATCCGAGCGGTTCGGTGAGCCTGCTACGGACAAAGACATATTTCCAAAGTAAGATCTGTCCATTTTTATTTCGAGTCCCGAGTTGACGCTACCCTCATTTCGTTTTTGTTAATGAGATTCTGATCGTGACCTAGATTTGTTGTGTGTAGTTTTCCCTCGGTAGGGGCCCATACCGAGGTTTATTGCATGTATGTAACATATTCCATTTTGAACTTTTAATCCGTGAGCATTGGCCAGCTCGTGGATTGGATGTTTGAGAAGGACGAGTAGTCTTGTTTGATTAACAAAAACTAACAAATTAACGGTAGGTACTTGGTGACGGTTACATACAGTGGGTTTTTTGAATAATTTTTGCCTTTGTCCTCAGAAAACGGTAATGATGGTGAAGGCACTGAATGTTTAGATCCAAGACCAGGGGCTTACGCGCACTCTTCGTGTGCTGTTGCGCCCCCGCCTGGTGCGCTACTGCGCGCACTCCTGGTGCGCTGCTGCGCGCACTCCTGGTGCGCTGCTGCGCGCACTCCTGGTGTGCTGCTGCGCGCACTCCTGGTGCGCTGCTGCGCGCACTCCTGGTGTGCTCCTGCGCGCACTCCTGGTGCGCTGCTGCGCGCACTCCTGGTGTTATTAAAAGGGTTATATATCAGGTAGGTGCGGGAGGATTTTATAAATCTATGTCTCAAATCTACGGCGGTTCCTAACGTTGGTGTATGATGAATTCCAGGGTCATCGAAAGCCGCGTCTCCGCCCACACCCCGGGATTCGAGCCCGCAGACTTCGGGTACGAGACCAGACGCCGCAGGGTGTTCCATGTTTCCTGCTCGGTGCTGACGACATCAGCTCGTGAACTTCCCCCAGCGCGTCGGGTTGGAGATCCGAGCGGTTCGGTGAGCCTGCTACGGACAAAGACATATTTGAATGTTAAGATCCAAGACCAGGGGCTTACGCGCACTCTTCGTGTGCTGTTGCGCGCCCGCCTGGTGCGCTACTGCGCGCACTCCAGGTGCGCTGCTGCGCGCGCTCCTCGTGTGCTGTTGCGCGCACTCCTGGTGCGCTGCTGCGCGCACTCCTGGTGCGCTGCTGCGCGCACTCCTGGTGCGCTGCTGCGCGCACTCCTGGTGCGCTGCTGCGCGCACTCCTGGTGCGCTGCTGCGCACACTCCTCGTGTGCTGCTGCACGTACTCCTCGTGCGCTATTGCGCGCACTCCTGGTGTTATTAAAAGGGTTATATATCAGGTAGGTGCGGGAGGATTTTATAAATCTATCTCCCAAATCTACGGCGGTTCCTAACGTTGGTGTATGATGAATTCCAGGGTCATCGAAAGCCGCGTCTCCGCCCACACCCCGGGATTCGAGCCCGCAGACTTCGGGTACGAGACCAGACGCCGCAGGGTGTTCCATGTTTCCTGCTCGGTGCTGACGACATCAGCTCGTGAACTTCCCCCAGCGCGTCGGGTTGGAGATCCGAGCGGTTCGGTGAGCCTGCTACGGACAAAGACATATTTCCAAAGTAAGATCTGTCCATTTTTATTTCGAGTCCCGAGTTGACGCTACCCTCATTTCGTTTTTGTTAATGAGATTCTGATCGTGACCTAGATTTGTTGTGTGTAGTTTTCCCTCGGTAGGGGCCCATACCGAGGTTTATTGCATGTTTGTAACATATTCCATTTTGAACTTTTAATCCGTGAGCATTGGCCAGCTCGTGGATTGGATGTTTGAGAAGGACGAGTAGTCTTGTTTGATTAATAAAAACTAACAAATTAACGGTAGGTACTTGGTTACGGTTACATACAGTGGGTTTTTGAATAATTTTTGCCTTTGTCCTCAGAAAACGGTAATGATGGTGAAGGCACTGAATGTTTAGATCCAAGACCAGGGGCTTACGCGCACTCTTCGTGTGCTGTTGTGCGCCCGCCTGGTGCGCTACTGCGCGCACTCCAGGTGCGCTGCTGCGCGCGCTCCTCGTGTGCTGTTGCGCGCACTCCTGGTGCGCTGCTGCGCGCACTCCTGGTGCGCTGCTGCGCGCACTCCTGGTGCGCTGCTGCGCGCACTCCTGGTGCGCTGCTGCGCGCACTCCTGGTGCGCTGCTGCGCACACTCCTCGTGTGCTGCTGCACGCACTCCTCGTGCGCTATTGCGCGCACTCCTGGTGTTATTAAAAGGGTTATATATCAGGTAGGTGCGGGAGGATTTTATAAATCTATCTCCCAAATCTACGGCGGTTCCTAACGTTGGTGTATGATAAATTCCAGGGTCATCGAAAGCCGCGTCTCCGCCCACACCCCGGGATTCGAGCCCGCAGACTTCGGGTACGAGACCAGACGCCGCAGGGTGTTCCATGTTTCCTGCTCGGTGCTGACGACATCAGCTCGTGAACTTCCCCCAGCGCGTCGGGTTGGAGATCCGAGCGGTTCAGTGAGCCTGCTACGGACAAAGACATATTTCCAAAGTAAGATCTGTCCATTTTTATTTCGAGTCCCGAGTTGACGCTACCCTCATTTCGTTTTTGTTAATGAGATTCTGATCGTGACTTAGATTTGTTGTGTGTAGTTTTCCCTCGGTAGGGGCCCATACCGAGGTTTATTGCATGTTTGTAACATATTCCATTTTGAACTTTTAATCCGTGAGCATTGGCTAGCTCGTGGATTGGATGTTTGAGAAGGACGAGTAGTCTTGTTTGATTAATAAAAACTAACACATTAACGGTAGGTACTTGGTAACGGTTACATACAGTGGGTTTTTGAATAATTTTTGCCTTTGTCCTCAGAAAACGGTAATGATGGTGAAGGCACTGAATGTTTAGATCCAAGACCAGGGGCTTACGCGCACTCTTCGTGTGCTGTTGCGCGCCCGCCTGGTGCGCTACTGCGCGCACTCCAGGTGCGCTGCTGCGCGCGCTCCTCGTGTGCTGTTGCGCGCACTCCTGGTGCGCTGCTGCGCGCACTCCTGGTGCGCTGCTGCGCGCACTCCTGGTGTGCTGCTGCGCGCACTCCTGGTGCGCTGCTGCGCACACTCCTCGTGTGCTGCTGCACGCACTCCTCGTGCGCTATTGCGCGCACTCCTGGTGTTATTAAAAGGGTTATATATCAGGTAGGTGCGGGAGGATTTTATAAATCTATCTCCCAAATCTACGGCGGTTCCTAACGTTGGTGTATGATGAATTCCAGGGTCATCGAAAGCCGCGTCTCCGCCCACACCCTGGGATTCGAGCCCGCAGACTTCGGGTACGAGACCAGACGCCGCAGGGTGTTCCATGTTTCCTGCTCGGTGCTGACGACATCAGCTCGTGAACTTCCCCCAGCGCGTCGGGTTGGAGATCCGAGCGGTTCAGTGAGCCTGCTACGGACAAAGACATATTTCCAAAGTAAGATCTGTCCATTTTTATTTAGAGTCCCGAGTTGACGCTACCCTCATTTCGTTTTTGTTAATGAGATTCTGATCGTGACCTAGATTTGTTGTGTGTAGTTTTCCCTCGGTAGGGGCCCATACCGAGGTTTATTGCATGTTTGTAACATATTCCATTTTGAACTTTTAATCCGTGAGCATTGGCCAGCTCGTGGATTGGATGTTTGAGAAGGACGAGTAGTCTTGTTTGATTAATAAAAACTAACAAATTAACGGTAGGTACTTGGTTACGGTTACATACAGTGGGTTTTTTGAATAATTTTTGCCTTTGTCCTCAGAAAACGGTAATGATGGTGAAGGCACTGAATGTTAAGATCCAAGACCAGGGGCTTACGCGCACTCTTCGTGTGCTGTTGCGCGCCCGCCTGGTGCGCTACTGCGCGCACTCCAGGTGCGCTGCTGCGCGCGCTCCTCGTGTGCTGTTGCGCGCACTCCTGGTGCGCTGCTGCTTGCACTCCTGGTGCGCTGCTGCGCGCACTCCTGGTGCGCTGCTGCGCGCACTCCTGGTGTGCTGCTGCGCGCACTCCTGGTGCGCTGCTGCGCGCACTCCTGGTGCGCTGCTGCGCACACTCCTCGTGTGCTGCTGCACGCACTCCTCGTGCGCTATTGCGCGCACTCCTGGTGTTATTAAAAGGGTTATATATCAGGTAGGTGCGGGAGGATTTTATAAATCTATCTCCCAAATCTACGGCGGTTCCTAACGTTGGTGTATGATGAATTCCAGGGTCATCGAAAGCCGCGTCTCCGCCCACACCCCGGGATTCGAGCCCGCAGACCTCGGGTACGAGACCAGACGCCGCAGGGTGTTCCATGTTTCCTGCTCGGTGCTGACGACATCAGCTCGTGAACTTCCCCCAGCGCGTCGGGTTGGAGATCCGAGCGGTTCAGTGAGCCTGCTACGGACAAAGACATATTTCCAAAGTAAGATCTGTCCATTTTTATTTCGAGTCCCGAGTTGACGCTACCCTCATTTCGTTTTTGTTAATGAGATTCTGATCGTGACCTAGATTTGTTGTGTGCAGTTTTCCCTCGGTAGGGGCCCATACCGAGGTTTATTGCATGTTTGTAACATATTCCATTTTGAACTTTTAATCCGTGAGCATTGGCCAGCTCGTGGATTGGATGTTTGAGAAGGACGAGTAGTCTTGTTTGATTAACAAAAACTAACAAAATAACGGTAGGTACTTGGTTACGGTTACATACAGTGGGTTTTTTGAATAATTTTTGCCTTTGTCCTCAGAAAACGGTAATGATGGTGAAGGCACTGAATGTTTAGATCCAAGACCAGGGCCTTACGCGCACTCTTCGTGTGCTGTTGCGCGCCCGCCTGGTGCGCTACTGCGCGCACTCCAGGTGCGCTGCTGCGCGCGCTCCTCGTGTGCTGTTGCGCGCACTCCTGGTGCGCTGCTGCGCGCACTCCTGGTGCGCTGCTGCGCGCACTCCTGGTGCGCTGCTGCACGCACTCCTGGTGCGCTGCTGCGCGCACTCCTGGTGCGCTGCTGCGCGCACTCCTGGTGCGCTGCTGCGCACACTCCTCGTGTGCTGCTGCACGCACTCCTCGTGCGCTATTGCGCGCACTCCTGGTGTTATTAAAAGGGTTATATATCAGGTAGGTGCGGGAGGATTTTATAAATCTATCTCCCAAATCTACGGCGGTTCCTAACGTTGGTGTATGATGAATTCCAGGGTCATCGAAAGCCGCGTCTCCGCCCACACCCCGGGATTCGAGCCCGCAGACTTCGGGTACGAGACCAGACGCCGCAGGGTGTTCCATGTTTCCTGCTCGGTGCTGACGACATCAGCTCGTGAACTTCCCCCAGCGCGTCGGGTTGGAGATCCGAGCGGTTCAGTGAGCCTGCTACGGACAAAGACATATTTCCAAAGTAAGATCTGTCCATTTTTATTTAGAGTCCCGAGTTGACGCTACCCTCATTTCGTTTTTGTTAATGAGATTCTGATCGTGACCTAGATTTGTTGTGTGTAGTTTTCCCTCGGTAGGGGCCCATACCGAGGTTTATTGCATGTTTGTAACATATTCCATTTTGAACTTTTAATCCGTGAGCATTGGCCAGCTCGTGAATTGGATGTTTGAGAAGGACGAGTAGTCTTGTTTGATTAATAAAAACTAACAAATTAACGGTAGGTACTTGGTTACGGTTACATACAGTGGGTTTTTTGAATAATTTTTGCCTTTGTCCTCAGAAAACGGTAATGATGGTGAAGGCACTGAATGTTAAGATCCAAGACCAGGGGCTTACGCGCACTCTTCGTGTGCTGTTGCGCGCCCGCCTGGTGCGCTACTGCGCGCACTCCAGGTGCGCTGCTTCGCGCGCTCCTCGTGTGCTGTTGCGCGCACTCCTGGTGCGCTGCTGCGCGCACTCCTGGTGCGCTGCTGCGCGCACTCCTGGTGCGCTGCTGCGCGCACTCCTGGTGTGCTGCTGCGCGCAGTCCTGATGCGCTGCTGCGCGCACTCCTGGTGCGCTGCTGCGCGCACTCCTGGTGCGCTGCTGCACGCACTCCTCGTGCGCTATTGCGCGCACTCCTGGTGTTATTAAAAGGGTTATATATCAGGTAGGTGCGGGAGGATTTTATAAATCTATCTCCTAAATCTACGGCGGTTCCTAACGTTGGTGTATGATGAATTCCAGGGTCATCGAAAGCCGCGTCTCCGCCCACACCCCGGGATTCGAGCCCGCAGACCTCGGGTACGAGACCAGACGCCGCAGGGTGTTCCATGTTTCCTGCTCGGTGCTGACGACATCAGCTCGTGAACTTCCCCCAGCGCGTCGGGTTGGAGATCCGAGCGGTTCAGTGAGCCTGCTACGGACAAAGACATATTTCCAAAGTAAGATCTGTCCATTTTTATTTCGAGTCCCGAGTTGACGCTACCCTCATTTCGTTTTTGTTAATGAGATTCTGATCGTGACCTAGATTTGTTGTGTGCAGTTTTCCCTCGGTAGGGGCCCATACCGAGGTTTATTGCATGTTTGTAACATATTCCATTTTGAACTTTTAATCCGTGAGCATTGGCCAGCTCGTGGATTGGATGTTTGAGAAGGACGAGTAGTCTTGTTTGATTAACAAAAACTAACAAATTAACGGTAGGTACTTGGTTACGGTTACATACAGTGGGTTTTTTGAATAATTTTTGCCTTTGTCCTCAGAAAACGGTAATGATGGTGAAGGCACTGAATGTTTAGATCCAAGACCAGGGGCTTACGCGCACTCTTCGTGTGCTGTTGCGCGCCCGCCTGGTGCGCTACTGCGCGCAGTCCAGGTGCGCTGCTGCGCGCACTCTTCGTGTGCTGCTGCGCGCACTCTTCGTGTGCTGCTGCGCGCACTCCTGGTGCGCTGCTGCGCGCGCTCCTCGTATGCTGTTGCGCGCACTTCTGGTGCGCTGCTGCGCGCACTCCTGGTGCGCCGCTGCGCGCACTCCTGGTGCGCCGCTGTGCGCACTCCTGGTGTGCCGCTGTGCGCACTCCAGGTGCGCCACTGCGCGCACTCCTGGTGCGCTGCTACGCGCACTCCTCGTGCACTGTTGCGCGCACTCCCCATGCGCTGTTGCGCGCACTCCTGGTGCGCTGCTGCGCGCACTCCTGGTGTGCTGCTGCGCACACTTCTCGTGTGCTGCTGCACGCACTCCTGGTGTTACTAAAAGGGTTATATATCAGGTAGGTGCGGGAGGATTTTATAAATCTATCTCCCAAATCTACGGCGGTTCCTAACGTTGGTGTATGATAAATTCCAGGGTCATCGAAAGCCGCGTCTCCGCCCACACCCCGGGATTCGAGCCCGCAGACTTCGGGTACGAGACCAGACGCCGCAGGGTATTCCATGTTTCCTGCTCGGTGCTGACGACATCAGCTCGTGAACTTCCCCCAGCGCGTCGGGTTGGAGATCCGAGCGGTTCGGTGAGCCTGCTACGGACAAAGACATATTTCCAAAGTAAGATCTGTCCATTTTTATTTCGAGTCCCGAGTTGACGCTACCCTCATTTCGTTTTTGTTAATGAGATTCTGATCGTGACCTAGATTTGTTGTGTGTAGTTTTCCCTCGGTAGGGGCCCATACCGAGGTTTATTGCATGTATGTAACATATTCAATTTTGAACTTTTAATCCGTGAGCATTGGCCAGCTCGTGGATTGGATGTTTGAGAAGGACGAGTAGTCTTGTTTGATTAACAAAAACTAACAAATTAACGGTAGGTACTTGGTTACGGTTACATACAGTGGGTTTTTTGAATAATTTTTGCCTTTGTCCTCAGAAAACGGTAATGATGGTGAAGGCACTGAATGTTTAGATCCAAGACCAGGGGCTTACGCGCACTCTTCGTGTGCTGTTGCGCGCCCGCCTGGTGCGCTACTGCGCGCACTCCAGGTGCGCTGCTGCGCGCGCTCCTCGTGTGCTGTTGCGCGCACTCCTCGTGCGCTGCTGCGCGCACTCCTGGTGCGCTGCTGCGCGCACTCCTGGTGCGCTGCTGCGCGCACTCCTGGTGCGCTGCTGCACGCACTCCTCGTGCGCTATTGCGCGCACTCCTGGTGTTATTAAAAGGGTTATATATCAGGTAGGTGCGGGAGGATTTTGTAAATCTATCTCCCAAATCTACGGCGGTTCCTAACGTTGGTGTATGATGAATTCCAGGGTCATCGAAAGCCGCGTCTCCGCCCACACCCCGGGATTCGAGCCCGCAGACTTCGGGTACGAGACCAGACGCCGCAGGGTGTTCCATGTTTCCTGCTCGGTGCTGACGACATCAGCTCGTGAACTTCCCCCAGCGCGTCGGGTTGGAGATCCGAGCGGTTCAGTGAGCCTGCTACGGACAAAGACATATTTCCAAAGTAAGATCTGTCCATTTTTATTTCGAGTCCCGAGTTGACGCTACCCTCATTTCGTTTTTGTTAATGAGATTCTGATCGTGACCTAGATTTGTTGTGTGCAGTTTTCCCTCGGTAGGGGCTCATACCGAGGTTTATTGCATGTTTGTAACATATTCCATTTTGAACTTTTAATCCGTGAGCATTGGCCAGCTCGTGGATTGGATGTTTGAGAAGGACGAGTAGTCTTGTTTGATTAACAAAAACTAACAAATTAACGGTACTTGGTTACGGTTACATACAGTGGGTTTTTTGAATAATTTTTGCCTTTGTCCTCAGAAAACGGTAATGATGGTGAAGGCACTGAATGTTTAGATCCAAGACCAGGGGCTTACGCGCACTCTTCGTGTGCTGTTGCGCGCCCGCCTGGTGCGCTACTGCGCGCACTCTATGTGCGCTGCTGCGCGCACTCTTCGTGTGCTGCTGCGCGCACTCCTGGCGCTCTGCTGCGCGCGCTCCTCGTATGCTGTTGCGCGCACTTCTGGTGCGCTGCTGCGCGCACTCCTGAAGCGCTGCTGCGCGCACTCCTGGTGCGCCGCTGTGCGCACTCCTGGTGCGCCGCTGTGCGCACTCCTGGTGAGCCGCTGTGCGCACTCCTGGTGCGCCACTGCGCGCACTCCTGGTGCGCTGCTACGCGCACTCCTCGTGCACTGTTGCGCGCACTCCTGGTGCGCTGCTGCGCGCACTCCTGGTGCGCTGCTGCGCACACTCCTCGTGTGCTGCTGCACGCACTCCTGGTGTTATTAAAAGGGTTATATATCAGGTAGGTGCGGGAGGATTTTATAAATCTATCTCCCAAATCTACGGCGGTTCCTAAAGTTGGTGTATGATAAATTCCAGGGTCATCGAAAGCCGCGTCTCCGCCCACACCCCGGGATTCGAGCCCGCAGACTTCGGGTACGAGACCAGACGCCGCAGGGTGTTCCATGTTTCCTGCTCGGTGCTGACGACATCAGCTCGTGAACTTCCCCCAGCGCGTCGGGTTGGAGATCCGAGCGGTTCAGTGAGCCTGCTACGGACAAAGACATATTTCCAAAGTAAGATCTGTCCATTTTTATTTCGAGTCCCGAGTTGACGCTACCCTCATTTCGTTTTTGTTAATGAGATTCTGATCGTGACCTAGATTTGTTGTGTGTAGTTTTCCCTCGGTAGGGGCCCATACCGAGGTTTATTGCATGTTTGTAACATATTCCATTTTGAACTTTTAATCCGTGAGCATTGGCCAGCTCGTGGATTGGATGTTTGAGAAGGACGAGTAGTCTTGTTTGATCAATAAAAACTAACAAATTAACGGTACTTGGTTACGGTTACATACAGTGGGTTTTTTGAATAATTTTTTCCTTTGTCCTCAGAAAACGGTAATGATGGTGAAGGCACTGAATGTTTAGATCCAAGACCAGGGGCTTACGCGCACTCTTCGTGTGCTGTTGCGCGCCCGCCTGGTGCGCTACTGCGCGCACTCCAGGTGCGCTGCTGCGCGCGCTCCTCGTGTGCTGTTACGCACACTCCAGGTGCGCTGCTGCGCGCGCTCCTCGTGTGCTGTTGCGCGCCCGCCTGGTGCGCTACTGCGCGCACTCCTCGTGCACTGTTGCGCGCACTCCCCATGCGCTGTTACGCGCACTCCTGGTGCGCTCTTGCGCGCACTCCTGGTGCGCTGCTGCGCGCACTCCTGGTGCGCTGCTGCGCGCACTCCAGGTGCGCTGCTGCGCACACTCCTCGTGTGCTGCTGCACGCACTCCTGGTGTTATTAAAAGGGTTATATATCAGGTAGGTGCGGGAGGGTTTTATAAATCTATCTCCCAAATCTACGGCGGTTCCTAACGTTGGTGTATGATAAATTCCAGGGTCATCGAAAGCCGCGTCTCCGCCCACACCCCGGGATTCGAGCCCGCAGACTTCGGGTACGAGACCAGACGCCGCAGGGTGTTCCATGTTTCCTGCTCGGTGCTGACGACATCAGCTCGTGAACTTCCCCCAGCGCGTCGGGTTGGAGATCCGAGCGGTTGGACAAAGACATATTTCCAAAGTAAGATCTGTCCATTTTTATTTCGAGTCCCGAGTTGACGCTACCCTCATTTCGTTTTTGTTAATGAGATTCTGATCGTGACCTAGATTTGTTGTGTGTAGTTTTCCCTCGGTAGGGGCCCATACCGAGGTTTATTGCATGTTTGTAACATATTCCATTTTGAACTTTTAATCCGTGAGCATTGGCCAGCTCGTGGATTGGATGTTTGAGAAGGACGAGTAGTCTTGTTTGATTAACAAAAACTAACAAATTAACGGTACTTGGTTACGGTTACATACAGTGGGTTTTTTGAATAATTTTTGCCTTTGTCCTCAGAAAACGGTAATGATGGTGAAGGCACTGAATGTTTAGATCCAAGACCAGGGGCTTACGCGCACTCTTCGTGTGCTGTTGCGCGCCCGCCTGGTGCGCTACTGCGCGCACTCCAGGTGCGCTGCTGCGCGCGCTCCTCGTGTGCTGTTACGCACACTCCAGGTGCGCTGCTGCGCGCGCTCCTCGTGTGCTGTTGCGCGCCCGCCTGGTGCGCTACTGCGCGCACTCCTCGTGCACTGTTGCGCGCACTCCCCATGCGCTGTTACGCGCACTCCTGGTGCGCTGTTGCGCGCACTCCTGGTGCGCTGCTGCGCGCACTCCTGGTGCGCTGCTGCGCGCACTCCAGGTGCGCTGCTGCGCACACTCCTCGTGTGCTGCTGCACGCACTCCTGGTGTTATTAAAAGGGTTATATATCAGGTAGGTGCGGGAGGATTTTATAAATCTATCTCCCAAATCTACGGCGGTTCCTAACGTTGGTGTATGATAAATTCCAGGATCATCGAAAGCCGCGTCTCCGCCCACACCCCGGGATTCGAGCCCGCAGACTTCGGGTACGAGACCAGACGCCGCAGGGTGTTCCATGTTTCCTGCTCGGTGCTGACGACATCAGCTCGTGAACTTCCCCCAGCGCGTCGGGTTGGAGATCCGAGCGGTTCAGTGAGCCTGCTACGGACAAAGACATATTTCCAAAGTAAGATCTGTCCATTTTTATTTCGAGTCCCGAGTTGACGCTACCCTCATTTCGTTTTTGTTAATGAGATTCTGATCGTGACCTAGATTTGTTGTGTGTAGTTTTCCCTCGGTAGGGGCCCATACCGAGGTTTATTGCATGTTTGTAACATATTCCATTTTGAACTTTTAATCCGTGAGCATTGGCCAGCTCGTGGATTGGATGTTTGAGAAGGACGAGTAGTCTTGTTTTATTAACAAAAACTAACAAATTAACGGTACTTGGTTACGGTTACATACAGTAAGTTTTTTGAATAATTTTTGCCTTTGTCCTCAGAAAACGGTAATGATGGTGAAGGCACTGAATGTTTAGATCCAAGACCAGGGGCTTACGCGCACTCTTCGTGTGCTGTTGCGCGCCCGCCTGGTGCGCTACTGCGCGCACTCCAGGTGCGCTGCTGCGCGCGCTCCTCGTGTGCTGTTACGCACACTCCAGGTGCGCTGCTGCGCGCGCTCCTCGTGTGCTGTTGCGCGCCCGCCTGGTGCGCTACTGCGCGCACTCCTCGTGCACTGTTGCGCGCACTCCCCATGCGCTGTTACGCGCATTCCTGGTGCGCTGTTGCGCGCACTCCTGGTGCGCTGTTGCGCGCACTCCTGGTGCGCTGCTGCGCGCACTCCTGGTGCGCTGCTGCGCGCACTCCAGGTGCGCTGCTGCGCACACTCCTCGTGTGCTGCTGCACGCACTCCTGGTGTTATTAAAAGGGTTATATATCAGGTAGGTGCGGGAGGGTTTTATAAATCTATCTCCCAAATCTACGGCGGTTCCTAACGTTGTCGTATGATAAATTCCAGGGTCATCGAAAGCCGCGTCTCCGCCCACACCCCGGGATTCGAGCCCGCAGACTTCGGGTACGAGACCAGACGCCGCAGGGTGTTCCATGTTTCCTGCTCGGTGCTGACGACATCAGCTCGTGAACTTCCCCCAGCGCGTCGGGTTGGAGATCCGAGCGGTTCAGTGAGCCTGCTACGGACAAAGACATATTTCCAAAGTAAGATCTGTCCATTTTTATTTCGAGTCCCGAGTTGACGCTACCCTCATTTCGTTTTTGTTAATGAGATTCTGATCGTGACCTAGATTTGTTGTGTGTAGTTTTCCCTCGGTAGGGGCCCATACCGAGGTTTATTGCATGTTTGTAACATATTCCATTTTGAACTTTTAATCCGTGAGCATTGGCCAGCTCGTGGATTGGATGTTTGAGAAGGACGAGTAGTCTTGTTTGATTAACAAAATTTAACAAATTAACGGTACTTGGTTACGGTTACATACAGTGGGTTTTTTGAATAATTTTTGCCTTTGTCCTCAGAAAACGGTAATGATGGTGAAGGCACTGAATGTTTAGATCCAAGACCAGGGGCTTACGCGCACTCTTCGTGTGCTGTTGCGCGCCCGCCTGGTGCGCTACTGCGCGCACTCCAGGTGCGCTGCTGCGCGCGCTCCTCGTGTGCTGTTACGCACACTCCAGGTGCGCTGCTGCGCGCGCTCCTCGTGTGCTGTTACGCACACTCCAGGTGCGCTGCTGCGCGCGCTCCTCGTGTGCTGTTGCGCGCCCGCCTGGTGCGCTACTGCGCGCTCTCCTGGTGCGCTACTGCGCGCACTCCTGGTGCGCTACTGCGCGCACTCCAGGTGCGCTGCTGCGCGCGCTCCTCGTGTGCTGTTGCGCACACTCCAGGTGCGCTGCTGCGCGCGCTCCTCATGTGAAGAATACGTTTATTACAGTTGATATTGAATTTACTTTCCGAGAATGTGCAAAGAAAGAGTCAAATCTTGGTGGCCAAGGATTTCAGCATTGCAACTGTACTGGGGAATGCGTTTTTAATAGATGCAAATGTAAAAAGTCAAGCCTCATGTGTAACTCAAAATGTCATAAAAGCCTTACTTGTAAGAATAAATAATAATCATTTTATTGTATTTTCATGCCAGTTGTTTTTAAATATATTAATATTGTAGTTGTTAAGGAGTGATACCAAATACATCTCGTATTGATTTGTAAACTATTTTAATTTTACTAAGCAATGTTAAATTACTCGTATTGATCTGTGTTTTATTAGTTTTGTCTTATGGCTATTGAACAAGGAATTTATTTTTTAACATACAATTTAAATCCAATAATCAATGTTAATTTTTATAAACAATGTTAATTAACGTGAATATATTATTTTAAAATTAATAAAATATAATATTACAATAACTATTTAAAATGAGACTAAATTGTTACTACATATTTATGCTTCAGGAAAATTTAAATAAAAAAATATAATTTTCACCTTTAACTTACTTTTTTATTACATTATCCAAGTTTTCCAAGATATTTTATAAAATAGCTAGTTAATGTGATTAATTCTGTCTCAATTGTCACTTTGTCTAAATTGATATGATATTATTTATAATAGCTGGATAGTATATATAATATCTGGATTTATTACTTTCGCTGTAACATATACATAAATACTAAGGGGCTGACCTCCTAACGAATAGGTAGGAAATAGGAAATCCCTTTTGTTTGTGACCACGTGACAGTTATATGGTAGGTACTGCTTAGGGGGATAACTAGACCTTGAATTCACCATTACTATTCGTTAGGCGGTCCCGTTAGTAATTACTGGACCGGCGCGCCGATTCAGGAATGACAACGGAGAGACTTAGAGGTACATACCATTTATAGTATGTGTACAATTTTGACAATATTACATAAAAACACAAACAAATAGAATTGATAGTGTCGGTTATCGAAATGGCAATTATCTAGAAAATATTTTCACAAGCTTTGTGCCTTCCTCCTTTATCCGGGCTTAGGACCGGCATCATTAATGCTAAGATTCACGAAAAGTTTTTTAAATTAATATTATATATATACTTAATTAATACTAGATGATTTTTATACATAGATTATCTATCATCTAGAATTAATTTTGCCATTTTTATAATGAATAAAAGTAATAAAGGTTTAAAATATTAGTAAAAAAAACTTTCGTGTATTAACATAAATTGAGGCGGAGTTACACAAACATTCATCCTTTCAGCTATGTATACAACCACACATTCGTCTGTTAGAAAATCATCATGCCATGCCGTCACACTCATGAATCTAACTGAAAATTACATAATGCAATACACACTTAGAAAGGATGAGTAGCAGTAAAGCAATAACTCGAAAAGCAGACACGAGCAACCCAACTTAAATGTTTCGCCGTTTCTGACCGATACCCGAAGAAAATGCTGAAAGTTTCTCACACTGTCATGCAATTTCAATCTTTTATTGGCCTCAGTATTGTATTTCACAAAAGTAGAAATGTTGTCTTTAATTGGCTGAGCTGACTGTTTGTGTTTATTAATCAGAATTTTAGAGTCAACTATTTGAATGTGGGGTACAAGATGGTCTACACTGTGTACACCTCTATTGATTGCATATTGATCAAAAGTGTTTTGATCAACAGGATGTTCAAAATGATTATCTGATAAATCTGTTACTACAAATGATTTTAATCTTGAATAGTAAGCAATATTTACATGAGCTGGGCAACCTATCTTTGCACTTCTTTGTAAAGGGCGAGCTCCAGTGGATACACTTTGGTGAGAACCGGCATGTGCACAAGAAAAACGGACAGACTGATAACCTAACTCAAGTGGTAAATTGGTTTTGTTAAGTCTGTTGTATGCAGATATGGTTGGAGAGGAACTAATGACAAATATTGTGCTATTATTAGATCTTAAATAATTTTCAAATGATTCAGCTAAGTCATTCCAGGAGCTAAACTTCATACCTTTCTCAAGCAGTGCTGTGCTGGGATCTATAAAAATACACACATGCTATAAACTTCACATGCATTTAAGTATATTATTATTAAAAATTATTAGAACCCATAACACAAAAAGCTGGTTAATTTTACCACAGATGATTATGTTTAGTAGATTAGTGCATTATTAACAAGTCAAATACACATAAGGAATTAATAAACTCATATAGATTTTATCAAAACATTTACTTCACATGTATGCCATTTTCATATACCTACATGGTACCAAATTTCATAAATAATTTATAAATGTAGAAGTTAGCTGTAGTTGGACAGATAAATAGATGGTCAGAGTGAAACTATAATGGTCAATTATTGTTAACATACCACACGCTGTTTCAGGAGTTACGCCAACCTGTAATAAAATAACACGTGAATAATTATTGGCATGAAAGCAGCTGAAACTATTAATAAATACCTATCTTAACACAGTTACTCTAACTATTCTATTACTTCTGATTTCATTAAATATCTTATTTAAATTACTGGAATATGAGTGTACACACACCAACACATAAGCAAATCACCCTATGGGGAACCAGGTAATGCTTAAAAATGCTTAGGTACTGTTTGGCAAGGTAAAATGTTTGTTAGATGGTATAGATATAACCTTTAGGTTTATGGGATCCTGAGGTACAAAATAGCGATTAGGAATCCTAATCGCTATTTTGTACCTAATCATATTATTCATCATCCTAATTTAGGATGATGAATAATATGATTAGGTTAGAACTAATTTTCCTTATGAAGTTATGAGCAGCAGAGGCCATAGTGTCGTATAGTTGATGAACCAGTGAAACAAGTAGAATTTATTTGAAAAACTATTCTGAAATGGAGTAGCAATATATAAAGATACTTATTTATTTTCAACCAAATTTGGAAACAAATTCTACGCCAGTTGGGGTTCAGTCTTTAAATTAGAGAATAATCCAACGGTGAAATGAGAAATGCGTTGCCATATATTTTTTTTTAAATCACGTATGATAATGACACATACCTATTTTTTTAAAACCAAACATCTATTCACAATTTCATGTCTTCAAAAAGAATGAACGTAGTACGGTTTTTTGAATGTTTATATGGTATACATATACGTATTACCATGAACAAAAATTCAAAAAATAATTATTGCTATATAAAAAAATTCATATATTTGGTGTTGTCGGGTATAAAAATAGTATTTTTTAAATATGGTATCCCCACTTCCGGGTTGTACGAATAGCCCTTGCTCTTTATTTTGACATTGTCATTCACAACTTTTTAAAAGAATTAACATTTTCGATTTAATGCTACAAGTACACCATCAAGCCAGGTAAATAATTGAAGTTTCTTATCTGTGGAATTATCTGTATACAAGGTAGACACCATTACAAAAATAAAAAAGTCCTTGTTTTTGGCTACGTGGAAACTGTTGCTATATTCATTCCATGATTATTTAGCAAAGACATCCATCTCACTGGCCGTGACGACAAAAATTTTATACAACGACAAAGGCTGAATCTTTTGTGTACAAGCAAAACTGGTCTTTATCTAACGGTTAATCATAATAAACTAAAAGTTCACCAGCGAAACAAACCGTTTAGTAGTTCTTTCATAGTGAAAATAAGTGCGTGAAATCAAAATGTCAACTCCTGCCCGAAGACGCTTGATGAGAGATTTTAAACGGTGAGTATTTCGAGACGTCATACACGGATGCCACCCAGCAACTCAGGTTTAGAGCAGATACGCTGGAAGCTGTCGTGCTGATTCATCAAATTACATCACTGTCCTTTTTAATCGATTTCTATTGTATTCTCCATCTCCATTTGGCAATATTATTCATACTATCAGATATACGATATCACTCAAAATCATACTCAGGCTCGTACTTGAGTTCTAGACCGGATTTACGCCGTAAGATAAAAGTTGTTTGTTAGTAATCATTATCTAGGTTATCCAAATTTCCTACGTTCTTATTACTTTCAAATTAACAAGAGGTGTCTTCGCATGACATTGCGCTTTCAGTTATTTGAACCTGTGCAGTTATGACAGAAAATCATTGAGCCTGACCTTGATGTTAACTGTTTTTGTCTATAGTCTTTGTGTTAATGAGTCATTAAATAAAAACAATTTCCTTGGTACTTGTGAAGTGTAATTAACATGATACTTTGTAATGTTCCAGTTTACAAGAGGACCCACCGACTGGAGTGTCTGGTGCTCCCACTGACAACAACATTATGATCTGGAATGCTGTGATATTTGGACCTCATGACACACCATTTGAAGATGGCACATTCAAACTAACAATAGAATTCACAGAGGAGTACCCAAATAAACCTCCCACAGTGAGATTTGTATCTAAAATGTTCCACCCCAATGTATATGCAGACGGTGGTATATGTTTAGACATCCTACAGAATAGATGGAGTCCTACATACGATGTTTCAGCTATATTAACCTCTATACAGGTAACTATAGATCACCATATTCAATTTTATTCTAAATTTTTTTGGATGTTAGACTGAAGAATTGGAATATCTGCATTTTCTACATCTATGTCTGAAATGGTTTTTGCTATCTGGTCTATAGCTCATCTAATTATGCCTTAAATCCTGGATTAACCAACCATGTGGCAAGGGCTACCCAAGCAGATTTTATAAATGACTGGCATGATGGGTTATAGCTATGAGCCCCATCCCAAAATAAGAGCAATAGTTGCTTAACATCTATGCATAAAAAGCTATGGCACAGCTAAACCAATCAATTTATATTAATCACAACTAAACGAACTGCCTAGCCCTAGAGTGTTAACAGATATTTTATTGCTGCAAATTTTTACTCCACTAGACTAATAGAAACTACTAAGTATGTCAATCATACTTTTGTTTCATTATATCTGCTAGTCTTTTACTTCATAAAGAATGCTATTCCATCATTACTCTGCTACAATTGTACAATAAATAAATATCAAGGAAAAGTGTGTTCCAATTATAATAAACTTCATTTCCCTATAATTAATTTATCAGCGGAAAAGTAATCAACTGTAATTTGACCCCTGAAAGGTCAAATGATGGCTTGATTTATTTGGCAGATATTTATAAACTCATCATGACAATACAAGTTATGGAATCTTATCTATAAGTGTTAAAGAGAATATGACTTAAAGCTACCACATTTGGTGTCAATATGGGTCACCATATTCGTGCAGAAAAACTCAACTAGAACTAGTCTCAAGCAGTTTACCTGCTTTTGTATGTCCATGTATACATGTGTAGTGTACACAAAAGACAGTTTGTTGTTGCAATATATTGTGTAATGTCCTATTATGTTTGTGTATATTACAAATGGTCTGTTGTATGGTAACAATCAAAAACTAAGAGAGATTTTGAGATATATTATATCTTAAATTTTTGGTATTAAACAAAGATTAATTCTCTAGAAAAGCTGTTTTGTAGTTTTATCAATATATATTTTCTTACAAAACCAACAAACTTCTATCTACTTCTATCATCGGCTCCCGAGACACAGTGAAAACTAGTTCGGGAGGCTTTGGATTCCAATATCTTTTTGTAAAATGAAATTATGCGAAATAAACAAAATTTATTTTATTTTATTTATTTTATCTATAGTTGATCTTCTAGAGATGACCTGTTAGTATACATACCTACAATTTGAAATATTAATTCAATACTTAATGTATTTTAACTTTTGAGTAATTACTACACAATGGTTTGTATTTAAAAGTATGCTCAAGCTACTCCCCCATAAAGCAGTTGATAATGTCAATTCTATATATCAGTACAGTCTATAACGACCTGTCTCTACTATTTCATAAATCACTTTTCTCAGTGTACTAACCATATATTTTTCTATCTTTCCAGTCATTATTAAGTGATCCCAACCCCAATTCCCCAGCGAACTCGATGGCGGCCCAGCTATATAAGGAGAACCGGCGAGAATACGAGAAACGGGTGAAAGCCTGTGTAGAACAATCATTTATTGACTAGCAAGATACCAACACACTACAGTGGCCACTACGTCTCAGTTGACACCAATACCTCCTTTATTCATTGGGACTAATGTGCAAAAACATTCACACATGCAAATTTAATGTGTGGGTTTACAAAGTTTGATTTTAGTTACTAACAAATGAATAAACTCTGACCTTTGTGTGACGATAAAAGTGTGTTATTCATATTTCGGATTACTAAACCCAATCAGCGCATTGATTGGTTGGTAAACTGATCATTTATTTACTTTTTAATGCAAAAGGGTACCATTTTAGCAAAATGAAAGCTATGTGAATTTCTCAGTTATTGTTTATTTTGTTTAACAAGTTATAAATGTGGAATTCTGTTGTTTTATAGCCTTTCTTAAATTATACTACAATTATTTATTATACAGTAAAACAGTTTTTGAACAGTTAGTAACATTTTAAATGAAATTCATGTTTGTATCATCTAGGACTCACAATACCATTTAAAAGTAAGGGTTAACAGTCAATGCTGTTTATGTATTAATTATATTTAATCACCTCAAGGTTAGTTCGATTAGTAAAACATGTAGGTAAATGCCTTATTTGTCAGTTAGAAGCTATATGTGTGTAAACTTTTAAACTGAGCAATATTTTTACATTCACAAATTGTATGTGCCTGAATATTCCATCTAGTGTTGTGATTTCATGTAATCTATAGTTCTGTTATGCTCTTCTCAAGGGAAAGTGATCTACTAATGAAAGAAGTCCAAAATGATGTCATTAAACCATGACTAAATTTTGCTCTTCTGTGATTGGTTAGCCGCTAGCATCATGAGATTAGCATAGTTGCTACTATAAAATATGTCACATGTCAATCTTGCAATACAAAATGTGTGTTGTGTAAATAACGAAAAATATTCACCAAACCTGAACCATATATACCGAGTTTCATGTAATATTGGAACATAACTTTGTCTGTGCTCTGTGTGTTGTATAGATGTATTAAATTATGCTCTAGGCTTTTTCTGTAAATGTATGGGATATACTAACACACGCTGCAAGGCTTTTAATTACTTAACAGTTGATTACACCAGTGTAGCGTAGTTATAATAATTTAACATCTCTGCCAATAAATATACTTTTAAATTGTTAGATAACAATTTTTAGCTGTGTATTCTTGTCTGTATTAAATCCTTAGGACTCAACAGTTGTTTACCTATAATAGTACAAGGGTATTTTATGAATAATTATTGAAAATTTAAATTATTGAATTTAACAAATTGTATGTATCGAATTTGAAAATATTGTAATGGCTGCACAAAATTGAAGTAATGTAATTAATGAATTTGGCAAAATTTATTCGTTGCAATTCGATCTTAGATTTTCGCGACTGGTGTGGCATCCAAGAGGGATCCAAAGATCCTTGGTTATAATCCCGCCAGACGTGATTATTTTGGTCGTTCTAATATAAGTTCTATAAAATCATGTGTTGCGTAGCATCGTCCCAATGAATGTTTGAAAGTGTAGCAGTTTTCTCGTTTTTTTTTATCAAATAACTACTAAGGAATGTCTTAAGTGCTCTGGACATTTACATATATGTGTAATATTTTGTCTTCTAGTAAATATTATTTTTGGTTTTATAACAGTGGTTTATTTTTGCAGATTTAATCCTTTAATTAGGTATTCATTAAGTTAGGCTCCAATATTATGAATCCTAAAGATGGCTTAATATATTTGCTCTAAGCAATAGGTATCCCGAAAGTTAAGGCTTATTTTTAATAACTTAACTTAAGAGTTGCATGCATTTGATTGGAACAGCCGTGACCTACAATTTACCGTCATCCGACCTATGAAAAAGCCAAGATGTATAAGCTACTTATTAGTATTTATCATCATCTAATTGACTACTAGCGGCACTAACTGAAACTGTGATATAAAGTAGCTTGCGTACATCTGTTAGAGCACGAAGTAAAAACCTCTCGCCTTTAATTATTTATTATTAAATTCTACCTACCTGACTGATGATAAAAACAAAAAAAAACTTTTAAAGAAAATAGATATCTCATGTATTCGAAAATTATAATTTTACATTCACCACTAGGCATATAAACGTATTGCTTTAATACCATCAAAATTAAATAGTAATTACATAGCATATTAAGTTAAACTTAAGGACAAAATTGATATTAATATTACATTGGGTACAGAATCAATCTCAAATATATCAATAAATACTACTTCATACTTGGTACAAGTATCACATACTGGACTGGCAAAGTCCAGTCATCTGGTTTTTAAATCTTCTTTAAGTTTGTAATGTAAGAGCTCCATACACACCATGGCATCTTCTGCGCTGTCATGTCCGTCTACAGAATTCTGAATAATCTTCTTTAAATGCTCCGAGGACAGATTTCTCAAAGCTCTCTTATATGGTGGTCCCATCTTATGGGGAAAAAGCACGCTCGTGTCAACGACAGTGTCGTGAATCAATTTCAATGCCTTGAAATCTGATTCCAAACTGTGGCCTACTAATATTGTGTTACTATTAAACATTGCTAAAAGGGTCGCTTGGACTTCTAATAGAGAGGTTCTCACATTAGACATCTGCTCCTCTGTGATGCCCGAGTACCTTGTATTATAATCTATTATAGGATGGAATGGCCTCACTAACGTCTCGTAAATGACTTTACAGGAAGAATTTATAACTGTGACCCTTGTTAAGTCAAGGCCGTGAGTTGTATAACACATTTCACAATCTAATGAGTACACACCATAATCATCCATTGGTCTTTCCGGAGGTAATGTCTTTACATAGCCTTTTAGGTTTTCAAAATCAACGTATTCGTAGACGTGGCTCGGTGCGACGCAGCAACCGTCAGAATTCGCATCTTGGCTGCAGCATTGATACTTGGCTTCTCCTCGAAACCGAAACATTCTATTTGGGTGATAAATGCACTCCTCCGTAACTGCTGCAAAGCCTTTCTTGTTAACCATATACTCTTTCTTACATCTACAACAAGTTCTTAAGTACCCTTTTGGTGGGTGTTGTTTGTTTTGACCATAAATAATAGCTCTCCCTTTCTCTCCATTGGTATGAGGTCTCGGGTACCCATTGCTCTGTAATTGCTCTTCTGTTAGTACCCATTTTGAAATATTTTTGTAAAACTTAGCTCCAACAAATTCTTGAGAATTGTCAGCAGTTTTTCTATTCTTGCCTTCAATACTCCAGGTGCCAGCATTGGTTTTTGAAGAACTCCCTATCACAGAACAGGATTCTGCTGTCTTCTTAACACCATTGCACTCTTGCAATTCTTTTCTTAGTCTACTCACAGCTAGGACAGCAGAATTTTTGTAAATTTGTACAGTGGAACATTTCTTACTCGTGTTAAGCTCTTCATGCTGAGCTCTGGCGTATGCATCAGTGGCACTGATGTATAGTTTGAGACATTCATCTATCATCATGTTCAGGTAGACTGATCTGATATTTGCTGCTATTTTCGATGCTAGAGGTTCCAGTACACCAGGCCTATCAATAAATTTCTCATTTGGTAGATGGGCAACTCTCTGAGCTCCTTTCTTTACAGTTTGTGAAATAGTTGAGCTTGTGGATGGTGCACTGGTTTTCGCTGGAGGAGGTGGCATTGGCCGTTTAGCATTCAGCATTGTTGACGCGTATGGTACATGTGCTATACGAATCTTAGTACTAGTTGTAGTAGGAGTTGGAGTATACTTAGAAACATCTGTCTTCACAGGAGGAAATTCAACACTAGGTGTAGAAACAGGAGGTGATTGTCTAGAACTATGGTATTCTCTAACTTTGGCTAGTCTCTCTGCCATTGCTTGCGCTGCGTTCACTTTGAAATCTGGCTTCACTGGTGCTTTAGGTATTATTTTAATATTTTTGTCAACTGTTCTAGAAACTCTCTTTTTTCCTGGAATATATTCTTCTTCGGCATTATCTTCCGTGCTGAGAACTTCATCTGTATTTTTAGGTTTTTCACATGGGACATATTCTTCGAAAATCCTTTTACATTCTAAAGCAATGGTGTCTTCATCATCTTCTGATGTTATATATTCTTCCTCTTCATGATGGCCATTCTCTTCATTATTAAAGTCATCATTATCAGAAGAGTCTGCAGTAATTTTCTTAGTTTTCTTTTTATTCTCATCATATTTGGTTTTGTGCCGTTTTTCTTTCTCTTTTTCTTTGCTTCTTCTTTCTTTACTTTTTGAATCACTGCTGGACCTTTTGGAATCAGAATGTTTTTCTGATTTGGAACTACTTCGCTTATGGCTCTCATCAGAACTCTTGATGCTATGTCTTTTTTTATCTGAAGTACTTGATTTTTTGTGTTTATCTTTACTATCTTTGTCTTTGCTGCCCTTTTCTTTACTTTTACTATGTTTATCATCCTTTTCTTTCTCCTTGTCCAGACTGGAACTTTTGTGACTTGATTTCTTATCACTACTTTTAGGCTTATCCTCTTTTTTATCCTTACTTTCCTTATCTTCCTTTTTATCTTTATCTTTTGAAGATGACCTTTTATGTCTGTCTTCTTTCTTATCCTTTTCGCTTGAAGTTGATATTTTATGTTTAACTTCTTTTTTGTCTTTTTCACTAGAAGATGATGATTTATGTTTATCATGTTTTTTTTCTTTCTCATTTGAAGATTTCTCCTTTTTATCTGATTTACTTTTGTGGTGGGATCTATGATTTTTATCTTTTTCACTTTTGGTAGCATCTCCATTCTTTTCTTTGCTTTCTGAGGTAGAATGTTTAGATTCAGACTGAGTACTTTCATCCTGTTCTATCTTTACTGTAGTTTTGTCAGTGTTTTTCTCTTCATCATTGAATATTTGATCCAATATGTCAAATTCTGGCCCGAGATCATCCAACCCATTCAAATCACTAGATAATTTTCTTTTCTTAACCTCTGGTTCTTCTTCATCACTAGAAAAGCAGGGAGCTAGAGATCTAGGTGTTGGCTGATAAGTCACTGATGGTATATTGGTTTTGGTAGGGTTAGAGGGTTTATATTCTAAGAGCTTCTTTTTACTCACACTCTTGTCTGATGACGGCACATAATTTCGTTTATTAGCTGGATCTAGTGTAGAAGGGTCGGGTGTATATTCTGGAAGTTGCTTTTCTGTTCCTGGCAAATATTTCTCCTTTGACTCTACAGCACCGGGGGGTGTATATGTATCGTTTGTAGCACCTTCAGCAGAGCCTGGCGTGTACTTTAAGGGCGGGGGATTGTATATAAAAGGCTTTGAAGACCCATTTGTGTCTACAGGCCTCTTTATAGGCAAACTGGCAGGTTTTCTCGGCGTGTATGGGACCGGTATGTGTCTTCTCCTCTGCTCGTTGACATCCTCGTTATTTTCAGCGTCGGTATTGTTGATCTTGTTGAGTTCTGCTATAGGTGTAGGGTTGTATGTGGCTCTAGTAGACGGACAAACAACACTTGTTTTGTTGATGTCTGCGATTGTATTTACGGTAGCTGCCTGTGTGGGCGCTGTGGTCATCGATACTTCTGTTTGCTGCAAAACTCTCTGTACTGCTGCGGACACCAATTTCTGCAGGAGCGCCCCACTTTCGATACTATCATTGATCGTGTTTTGCAAATCTTTTCTTGCATGGCGAAAATGACAATAAGGCCTGTCGCATGGCCCCGTCTCGTAAAAAGGACAATTTATTCCGTTAAAGTAACCTGTCGATGGGAGCATTATTTTAGTAAATACGTAAAATAAATTAAAAAAATACAAAACAAAGTCTGAGGCCAAGAATATGAATGAATGAAAATCATTTCTGAAATGAATGAACGTGTTCGAAACTACCATAGACAAAATCGAGGTTGGCGCGCACTATATAACTAACGTAAAAAAGTTATTCAACCACCGTCAAGCCAGCTGATTTTATTGTTATTTAGTGGGATGATGTTGGTGTGAAGCGTTTCCATAAGCAGTTGTTGGAGGATGCTGTGGAAGTTGATAGAGCCAGACTACGAGCTGTGTCGCAACCAGAGTCCGGTGCTTGGCTACATGCACTACCGTCTCCACACCTGGGCACTTTTCTTGACGACGACTCTCTGCGTGTGGCGGTGGCTCTCCGACTGGGCTGCAAGGTGTGTGAACCCCACGTATGCACTTGTGGCACCATGGTGGGAGCTGATGGCCATCACGCATTGAGTTGCCGACGTTGCTCAGGGAGATTCTCGCGGCACCATGCTCTAAACGACATAGTTCGTAGAGCTCTCAATTCTGCAAATATCCCGTGTGTCCTCGAGCCTGTGGGGCTGAGCAGATCTGATGGCAAGAGACCGGACGGGCTGACTCTGGTGCCCTGGAAGAACGGCAAGTGCCTAATTTGGGACGCAACTTGTGTCTGCACTTTTGCCGCCAGTCACCTGAGTCGTACCATTCACTCACCGTCAGCTGCTGCCGAGGACGCCTGCAGAAGCAAAAAGCAGAAATATACTGCCTTGGAAACGCTCCATCATTTTGTTCCGGTTGCCGTAGAGACCATGGGCAGTTGGAGTGGTGACGCTAAAGATTTCGTCAGGGAGTTAGGCCGAAGAATTAACGAGAAGACGGGAGACACCCGCTCTGGATCATTTTTGGTGCAAAGGTTAGCCATCGCGATTCAACGTGGCAACGCGGCGAGCGTAATGGGAACCTTTGCGCCGGGAGCAATCCGGGGTGGGCTCTTTGATTAATTTTTGTTTGTTTTATTTTACTTCATATTTTATTTTAGGTATATTATATATTTTAATATTATGTTTAAGACTTGTAAATATATACTATTAGTCAATTAATCCATTTCCATTCATTAAAATGTCAAAATCAGCTGTTTCAGACTAGATTTATCTGTCAATTTGACAAATTATTGGAAACGACGTCAACACAAACGCGAGTACAAAAAATATCTTTTCGTTTCAAATCTTGCGAAACCATTAGCAAAACACGGCCTTGAAATTTATTGCGGCAGCAGGTACTAACTATCCGCCGCGCTGTTTCACAATTACAGGTATGGCATTTACTACAAGCCCGCGTCCTCACATGGCAGTGTATCATGGAGTTGTTTATAAAACTTTTACGAGTGTGTCCTCGATCATTTCGGGATCTTGCTAAAGTTGTTACTGACTGTTTCGATAGAATGATAAGTGTGTTTCAATATTTGTATCCAGATTTCGGAGTGGAGTAAAACGTTGAGATGTTGGAGCAAGTGGTAGACGACTATGCCGCTTATTTCAAGTTGGATGTTCTTGACGGATTCCAAACCGTACAAGATGTAGTCGACAACATGTTGACGAGACTTGAAGAGCTGACGAGCGTGCTGCAAATGATCAAGTTGAAGAACAGCGACTGTGCCTTGCTAGTTTCAGAAGACATTGGTAAATACAGAAGTGAAATAAATGTACTTTCCAAAAAAATTGCTACACTCAGTTATGTTATAGCAAAGTTGCAGAATAATGTTGAACTTGTAGAGAAACAAGTTGAAAAGGCTGAGAATGATTTTGGAGTAAATAATGAGAATAAAATTAAGAGTTTGTTGAAACCATTCTTGAAAAGAAACATTAGTGTACCAGTTGGTAATCCGCAGTTTCAAAGATTGCACTTAGAAAGTGTTCTAGATAACTTTGAAGATAGTAGCAGTACTTAACTTAGTTGCTAATACTATGTATGTATTTAAGAAAAAATAATATTCCTTGTACTTATGGAAATAATTGTTCAGTTTTAGCAAAAATTTTGGATAATGGTTTAGTTACATATGTCAGGGGAGCATTTTTTGTTTTAAGTCTTAATTTTTATTACAGAATATTTGTTTAAAAATTCATG
Organism: Macaria liturata; assembly: GCA_964023185.1. Lineage (NCBI taxonomy): Eukaryota > Metazoa > Arthropoda > Insecta > Lepidoptera > Geometridae > Macaria > Macaria liturata. The sequence goes on from OZ026828.1 coordinate 10,666,241, forward strand.
TATGTCATAGTTATATTCATTTTTATCAAGTTTTAAAATTGTATAATCAATATAACATGTATTTCATTGTTGAAAAAAATATACATAGTTAAAAATATATTTAAGATATGTTACTCTAATTATTTATTTTTCAAGACTAATGAAAAATCTATGTAAATTTTGTAATGATTGATAATAGTTTTACTTATTCTATTCTCTAACACATTCCAAATCCTAATTTAGTAATAGTCACCAATATGTGCCTTATTCACTAGGGATTAATAAAAATTACTATTTGAATGATAAAAACCAGTTTTATTTTAAGTGAACCTTAAACTTTAATACTTAATTAAAATCACAATGTTAATATTCATATGAGAAATGAAGACACGGTAACCTTGACTTTGGGTTTTTACAATACAAGTTTAATCAAAAACAGGTTTCCAAAGTGTATTCAATAAGACACAATCATCAATCATAATAAGTACCAGAAACCTTGGCATTTTAAATCTATAAACTGCCAAATTGCTTTGAACTTCCTGATTCATGTGAAAAAAGTAATACAAGTCTTTAGATAAAGTTTGATCATTTAGAGAAGAGAATACTTTACATAAACAGCAAATATGTATATAATTTTTTTGTGTAGGTATTGTATTTTGGGTACGTTTCTTCAAAATCACATAGAAAATCTTAAATATAGAAATGCAACTTACAAGTTAACAAGTACACATACATTTATAACCTTAGCATGTCTTATTCAAACAGAAGTTGCTAATTTAAAAGAACATACTTGTATTTACTCAATCACTTATCCATTAAAACTGATGTGGCAATACTATGTATGTCTAACTGCCTTATATGATAAAGTCTGGAGGACTATAAGAAGTGAAATAGCATTATGGTGTACAATGTTTTGATTATAACAGACTGTCCCATCATTATAGCAGACACTAGGCTAGTCTAAAGTTAACTTTTTTGGATAGGTATTTATTTTGCAAATATCTCTCAAGTAAAGTAGTTGGTGAGTTATCATTGTAGCAAATTAGTAACTTTTTTCTATGAAAACAATGAGACAAATTTAAACTTAATTTTTACCAAGTTTCTAAAAGGCTTGTTCATACATTTTACTTAGTACCAGTAGACCCAAAGCCTCCCTCAGCCCTTTTAGTCTCAGACAAGTTAGTGACCTCCTGCAGCACTGGGTAGTAGATTCTCTCGCAAATAAGTTGTGCAATTCTGTCACCTTTCTTGACCTCAAAGTCTTGGTCGGAGTGATTGAACAGCACCACTCCTACATTGCCTCTGTAGTCCTCATCTATGACTCCGGCTGTAACAATAAAGATAACTATTATTTAACTAAAAGTGGTTTGCACTTGACCATAGTTTGCTTGATAGTAAGCACAAGCTATGGCCTAAATGCCTAAGAATTTATTTTTTCCATGTGAAACTGGTACTATGTACATGTTGTAGCATAGCAGTTAGTCCCAGACAATTATAATTACCCACTACTTTTTTGTGGCATTAGTAATATGACATTATATCAACTTAGTGTGAAGCGTTGGTTGGACAATATCTGTGACTTGATATGATGGTAAATAAAATGATGAACTTTAAAAAAACATTATGCAAAGAACAGGTTTAAATTAATTTGCTTATAATTATATTCTCTCATGTCCATATAGGAGTTTTCTGCCTGTTCCCTGTGAACTATTTGTCAAATGATATAAGTTATATCAATTCTTAATCAGTGATCAAGTCTCATTGTAGACAGGTCTTACCAATCAAACTATTATCTAGCCAAACAGATACATTCATATAAGCATGTTGGTTCCCTATTATTTAGAATTCCTATATAAGGTGAGGTGGGGTAAGAGGAACATACTTCATTTTCAGGAAAATATTTTGTGGTCTAGGAAGAACAGATAAAGTCTTATACATAAATCATAATGAGGTTAATAGGTATCACATGGTAAATTCTTTTTACCTCCAACATCGATGAAGTTTTTGACAGCTAGTCCAGAACGTGGTGCGACTCTCCCGTAGCAACCAGGAGGCAATTCAATCTGTAAATCTGTCTTCACCAGCTCCTTGCCACGGGCCGGTACTGTATAGTCGTAGGCACTGAAAAAATAATGAACATCAGCTACAGACACGGTATCTCGAAGTTTACAAGTTAATTCGACTATTGTTTAACCAAAATACCTTTTCAAATCGAATCCTGCAGCTTTTTCTGAGCCCTTCAAAGGTGGAAAGGCATTTTCACTCAAGCGGGTGAATTTAAGTGCGGTTGCCTCGGGAGTCATCATGAAATGCTTTAATAAACTGTATATTATTCGTGAAATGCTGATTTTATTGCTGCGAATAGTGTGTCTAAATAGATATTAAACTTTTATAAACGTGGTGTAATTTAACAAGGGAAACGAATCAAAAATGTGTCGAAAATCGAAAATGGCGCGAAACTTAAGCATTATTTTATTTGACAGTAACATTTAGAATAAAATGACGTTGGTTGGACAATAAGATTCAGAAGTTGAAGTTGACGTGATGATGTTATGGAATCCATAACATCATCACATCAACATCAACTTCCATAATATGGATGGGTGCATGCATGCCATAAGAGAGGGATGAAATGGAAATCTCAAATCCTTGGTGCATGCATTCGCAAATATATCTTTGTATTTTAGAAGCAAGCCGCCAGAAATATTGTTAGATGGCGCTGTTCTCAATTAATGATAAATAAATAAAAAAACAGGACATACACAGCGCCATCTAGCCCCATACTAAGCCAGCCAGTGCTTGTACTTGTATGTATAGGATATTCAGCTGATTTTATAACATGATATTTAATTCAAATATTTGTAAAATAAATTTGTTTTAATCCAAAGTACAAGTTCCAGTTGGTCCCAGGGTTTAACTTTATCGTTTATTACTAATTTAATAATCAAAGCCTCAAAGGTAATTATTAAATGCGTCTCGGTTGTTCCTTATTCATAAAATCATAAAAAAGTAAGTACATACTACCTTTATTTTTATTTTCGAGTTACCTATGTTAGTTTTAAGTACCTACATGAGTTAATAAAATATTTTCTGGTATATTATAACTTATCAGATAGATAGATGGATGGATTACTCTGGAGCTTCATTGCAACACATATGTACATAAGTAATACCCGAACATTAAAAAAGTTAAATACAACTAAGTAGGTAGTGCGTTAATGCTAAAAACTATTTTCTTACAGGCAACCGCAATCAACCATAATGATGTAAGTAAAAAATATTATACTTTTACATAGAAAACATTATACGAAAACTATAGTAACCTTAGACGAAATAGTAACGGAGAGGCGGCCTTATCGCCTAGACAAATTATAACTGAGCTATAATAAAATTAAGTACTGAGGTTAAAATATTTGTTTATGTACTTAAATAAAATACTATATATCACTTCGCATCGCAGATATTATATCCCTACACTTGTATAAATAAGTATAATAAGTAAAATACTTTAAATGCGGTTTCCGAATTCCGACCCAGTCCCAAATGCACAAAAAAATATCTACCTGCCACAAAAAGGTCTGTAAGATTAAAACACAATACGGATGTGAATGATTGATCAACTGCCGCGTAGCGATTATCTCCTTCAAAATATAAAAGTAACAAAATGCGATATCGACAAGCGATACTTGACGATCAATAATTTGAATTATTAAGCGACACGGAAGTAACTGAGTGTTCAAAACACACCCTTAGCGCCCTAATTCAAAATCCTTACTAAGTGATTCCTTCCTACTAAACGCGGGCAGACACACATGTGGCAAAGGTCTTTGGCCAATAAAAAACTGTATAGTGAATGCAAGGCGGTTCGTGCTATACTGTGATTCATTCGGTGAGCCCCCAAGAAGGGGAGTTTGTTTGTCCATTTTTATATTTACATCGAGTCCCTCGCGACATGCGCGGCGTCTCTCCGCTGCCAGTCTCACCACTAGAGTCTCACGCACGTAACCCAGCGCAATGAAACTCATGTAAATATTACTACTACGGTAATATTTACGCGCGAGTTGTTATTTTTAAACGTCCAACATGCAGTGCTAGTGTTGTGGATGTGATTTCGAGTGAAAAATTTACAGTTTTATGTGAATATTTACGAGAAAAGTGTCTAAGTTGTTCCGCTTCGATCCGAGTCTGAGGAAATGCCACCGTTCTCAATGTGCCTATTTCAGGAAGCGTTTCAGCAAGGAACTTTTCGTTCTCATAACTTACGCTAGAGGTCAGTATGGAGTTTGGAGGAAGTTATTTTTTTAGTTTTATAAGTTTCGAGTGATATAATATATGTGATGTGTATGCATAATGTAGAGTTCAATCACCGACAAGCTTCCCTATATCATCCCTTCTCCGCCCTTTACGCGTGATCGACCGGAGTTTTGGGGTTCCCTTTGTAGGGTAGGGTGCGATAAAATACGCGTACATGTATAGATACTACCGTGTACGTAAGTACCGGCCACCGGTGTCGTGGTGTAGCTTGGAGCTAGGACGACACGGGACAATACAATACTAAGTAATATCACAGAATACATAATACAAGTAATATACTATATCCCATGCGTAGTATATGTATTTTACTACTTATGCGGTTATATGATTAGTTTTTTACCATTTAGGCTAATGTAGATTATTTGAGGAATACTCGATAACATATAAAAGATGATATTAGGACATATTTAAAATATATTTTTTAGTTACGTATGTTAATAATAATCAACGGTGTTGATAGATAAAAATTTTAATACTTATGAAACATTATCACAACTTAACTAATATTTTTATTAGCGTATGCTAATACGTGTTTATTTTTTAATACAATAATATTATTAAAGAATAAATTCACGTACTACTTATGAATACAATGAATTACCTACGTAGTTACTACCTACAATATTCTTATTAGGTACTTTTATAAACACCTTTTTTATTTATGACCTAGAAGTAAGTATAAAATATTATTAGAATATCTACGGAACAAAAAAGGAAAATCCGCGCGTAAACTAGTGTAGGGTACCTACTTAAACAAATTATACTGCACTTTAAAAAAACGAGCAAAGAATGATTTATGAATTGATTAACAATGTCAATATGATTAGAATTGAATTTCCCGCGCTCATCATGCCACTATGATTGCGCAGATTTTTAAAATGTTATCGACGAATGAAGAAACACCGTGCGTCTCTGTAATAAAATAAAAATTGATAGATCAAGTGTGTGACTAGATTGCTAGTGGAGCAGCTAGTAGCTTAGCTAGTATGTAGCGATGTTTGTTTTCATATCTACTGGCGACCGGTCCAAATTATTCGTCGCGATTGGTTCAAAATCCATAACTGGCCCCCGAGAGCCAGGTGTCGTTCACACCGCGGCCTCGCGCCGACTCTCGTTAATCACTCGACTTGGCTATTGTTAAAGCGCGCCGAACAGCCATCTTTGTCAAATTACAGCAACTCAAAATCTCTAATTCGTGTGTGTGTGTTTATTTTAATCTAATGCTACAAAACAAAAACTCGGTGGGAATGAAGCGTTGTGCGGTTGAATCGAGTGCATCGCTACGTTCTCTTTTGTTTCACGATTAGTTGACGCTATAGTAGCTAATAGCTATGTTTCGCCGTTGAATGGAAGCGTAACGCGATTACGGCGCTAACAACTCGACCATTAAAATGATGGATGATGTCGCCTTTTGCAAAAACAGTGTAAAGTGATAGTTTCGGTGGGAAGTGTGAATGGTGCTGATAGTGTTAATGTTTGTGTGTAATCGTGATGAAAACTGCGCCGTAATCGGCAAAACACATTGGATAAACGAGTGAAATGGCGATGCAGAGCGCGCGGGCCCGAGCATGCGCGCCAGTTGCCCCACGTTCGCTCGCAACGCACTGAGTCTTCTACGTTTACGTGCATATCAAAATGGGAAGGTCGAGATTCCCAGGGAAACCACTCAAGTTTCAAAACAGAAAGCGGATCAGTGTTCTATCGGGGACTGTTTACCATGAGACTGCTGCAGAGAGTCAACCGCCCGCCCGCGGCAATGCTGCTAATGATTTCGCAGGGGAACAAGAGGTATTGTAACAGCCTTGTTTTGCGTCAATCTGCGCCCTTTGTCGATCAATTATGCGAAAATAATGGTCAACATACGGAAATGTTTTGTTTACGTAATAACTACAAGCAATACAGAGCGCTAATCGTTGGTAGCATCTTGTATGTTGTACAAACATACTAGGTATACATATTTTGACATCTCTGTTCCATTTTGATGTCAACAAAATTCTCTGTATGGAGAGTTTAGTATTTATAGAGTATTACAAGCAAGATCTGTTAATAAACTGCCTACAAATTGATAAATATGGTTGCAGTATTGTAAACAAAACAGCCAAAACATATATAAAGCCAACATAACCTCATATTTATCAGTATTCTTTTGTCTTCATTGACAAAATCTCAAGGCAATCTCAAGGTATCAACTTAACAGTTTAAATTAGGCACTGATAATGTTAGCTACCTACTGTTTTATCAATTTGATAATGCCCTAGTTTAATAATAAGCAGAACTTTGTGTGAATTAAGAAGTTGTTATATGTTTAGTATATGAAAATCACTATGCTTGATGCTTATAGAGTATGTTGTTGTATTTAGCTGGTGCAGAATTAGGTTTTGTCTGCATAATTAAGTATTTAAATATTAAAATTAAAGGTTTATTGAAATAAAACTACTGAAATCTACTAACATATTAGGTAAATGATAGCTATACAGAGTTCAGTTTAGAATTAAATACTGTTCTAAGGATTCCAAAATTGTTACACAAGTGTTTATCTATACAGTGATGAAACTAATTCATCTAAACCTACCAAAGAAAAAAATAACTTTAAGTACTTTTAATCATTGAAATTATTTGAACTTTTACAGGAAGAAGAGAAGAAAGAAAACAATAACGAGAATGAGGCAAACAAAAACAGCGATCCTCAACCTTCAGATGAATTAAATAGCAAACCAGACTCAGACAAAAATACCAGTGACCTGTCTAAATCACCAGTGAGAACCAGATCTCAGAACAAAATGGAGCCAAGCAAGGACAAACCTAAACCAGTGAAGAAAACTGTAACATTTGGTACAGTGGAGAGTTGCGAAGACATATTTTTCCCTTTAAAGAAAATACCAAAACACCATGCACCACTTGTGCCCATCATCAAAAAGAAGTCTGCATTGAAACAAACAGAATACTCCACCTTCAACAGTATACTGAAGCCGGCTAAACTAACAGATCTAAGTTCAAAATCTTCATTAGAATTCCAAGAAGGTTATCAGAGAAAGAATTTGAATCCATTGTCTAAACCTATGAACAAATTTTCAATGTTTACTGAAAGCAGATGCATATCTCCACCTCCGCGGAATGTGTCTCCTATTGAAAAAGAAAAGTCCAGCTCTGCTAAATTTGTATTACCAACAAAAAGCGCACATTCATCTAGGGTTATAAAGCCAAACAAGAAATTCATAGACGGCGAAGAACACAGTACAAGTAGTATAACCACTAGTAAAGTTTTAAAGAAGCCAAAACTAAAGAGGTTAGTCTTTAATAACTTGCATGACGATGATGAGACACCTGATGAAGAAGATCTAGATAAGTACATCATCGAGAAAGATAAAGAGAAGCAGATTAAATCCTCAAACTTGTTCAAAGATAAGACTACAAACTCCTTTTCAAGTTTGGGTACTGGTCAGAGAAAGGCTGCACATGACTTGTTTTCCTTTGAAAAGGAAGCTGAGGAAGAGGCTGTTGCAGAGAGTACAGAAACAAAGACAGAGAGTAAAGAGGATAGAACGGGTCATGCTATGCGCAAGCTGATGGATATATCAGATGCTAGCAGTTCTAGCAGCACTAGTAGTGGGTCTGAGAGTGAAGAGAGTTGGGACAGTGACAGTCCGGAAGGCAGTGGCAATGAGGAGGAGAAGCCACCGAGCCCTGAGAAGGACAAGTCCTGTGCCTCTCAGCTGCTCCGAGGGAAGGTGATCATCAGGGAAGCGAGGCTACAGCTGGCTGCGCCCGCTGCACCAACTGGTTTGGATGGCCCCTTCACTGCTACATCATCTTCTCGTAAGTTACTTTTTGCTATTAACTTAACATTCAAGTTTTTATCATTAACATTACTGATGAAATGCTAGTAATAATATAACTAGTGGAACTTCGAATCTTGCAATTGATGTCATTTACATCCTCAGTTCTCAATTCTTGCACATATTTTATTTATCTTGTTTCTTGACCATAGGTCATAAACTATAATACCTTGTTAGGAGAAAGATACAGGCTTGAATCCTGATATATTTGTTTATGTCCTCTAATTTCCACATTGGTTTTACAAATAATGCTATGTAAACTAAAATTTTGTAAAGGAGCTGTGACTTCCAGTAATTCGGAAATACAACTCAAGGAGAAGAATGTTTACACTTATACTAGATTCACCCTTGATGTCAATTTTATGTTGTGCAGTTGTTGAGCTATGTCAGAGGCCCTTAAGGCCTTTGAAAACTCTGCCATCAGAGTGAGTTGGCCACTCTTATACACACTTACTTAATATATATTATCCTAGTTAATAATGCTTACTATAAGATAGCCACTGTCTAGATGATAAGTTTACCGCTAATAGTACCATTGATACAAAATTTGATCGATACAATTTATAGTCATACACATTTAATTTTGTTATTACTTGTAATATTGTAGTATGTACATGTTTTTTTTTTTTACTTTTTTTTTACATATGTGCAATTGTATGAATACTGTGATTATTTCATTATTTAATCTACTATATAAAAATAAGTGGGGTTTTCCTGCCTGACGCTATAACTCCAGAACGCACTAACCGATTTCCATGGGTTTGCATTCGTTGGAAAGGTCTCGGGCTCTGTAAGTTTTATAAAATCTGTATCTGTATTGCAGCCACCAACACCCCTCCCACCACAGTGACGTGCGGTGTGTGCGGCGCGGTGCGGTTCTACAGGTTCGTGAAGCAAGCGCGCAAGTTCGGCATCTACTCGTGCGAGTCCTGCCGCAAGTTCATCTCCAAGATGCTGAAAAAGGAGAAACTGTCGCACAAAACTGGTATTGTGCAGATGGAGTGTTTGAAGGGAGAAGGTAAATGTTATGACAAATAAAAAAAAACACATTGCACACAGCGCCATCTAGCCCCACACGAAGATACTTGATAACTTACTATTGCATGGTTACAAAATTATTTATACTTCTATTAACTTTAACTTCATAGAAATGGAATCATTCCTTGCAAGCTTTTGGAAACTTGTTTGAGAGAAAAGCAATATTTTATTAGTGTGATGAAACAAAAATCTTTCAAAATTGTGCTACATACCTAGGGCACTAGGGTACTAGGGCTTATAATGACACTCATTCTCAACCGAAGATCGATCTCAAACTTAGCTACCAACTCACTTATTCAGACTGGTTACGTAACAAATATCACATAAGTACTCATTAAATGAAAATTTGTATTCCAGGAAACTGCAACGTACCACCAATCGTCAGATCACAACAGTGGAAACTCCTTCCTTGCACCAACAAGACTCGTTGCCCGGCGTGCTGGCTGAAAATGTGTTTGAAAGCATTCCAAGTGCCTCCAAACATCAAAGCAGGTCTGACTGCCTTGCTACCTCCTTACATGAGGGCCGGGCTCAAGCAAGCACTGACCCCGGCCAATCCATTACGGGTAGTGAGTCAAACAACAACACCACCAACAGTGTTTACAGTGCCAGCTGTTACTGAGGGAGATAATAAGATCTTCGGTGCTCTCAAACCTGTGAAGAAGGTGGAAAAGGTTGAGGAGGTGGAGAAAGTTGAGGTAAATATGAAATTACATTTATTGTATCTATAGACATACACTCAGAATGTACCAGATGTTGTACATAAAGGGAATACTTGACATACTGTATTATAACTCTAAAACATATTGTGGGATAGTCCCTATGCTTATAATGGTGATTTTTTAGGTGGTAGGCACCACCTAAAAAATCACCTCACATTTAAAATGTTTTGATTATATTAAATTCAGTTAATTCATGTTTTTGCGATACAACCAACGCCATTAACAACATATTCTTTTTTTTTTTACTTTATTACAATCTAAACCCAATTCATACATATATACGACGAAATTTTTCAAGAAATACCTGCGATTCGAGAGCTTACCTTTGCAGGCACCGCCTTGCAATCAGATTTCGACTATCTAATATGAAAATAAATTTTTTTGCAGGAGAAACCAGCAAAGGTGGTTCTGCCAATCACAGAAGAACCAAAAGAAGAGTTCAACGCAAACAGAAAGCGACAACTAACTACGCGGATCAAAGTCCGCAAAAAAGAGAAGACAGAAAAGGTTGAAAAAGCAGAGACAAAGCAACCAGAAGATCCGAAACGACAAAAAGTCGAACTCAAAGGCCCTCGAGTCAAACATGTCTGTCGAAGTGCCTCTATTGTACTCGGACAGCCCATTGCAACATTCCCTACACAGGAAGAGAAGGAGAAAGAAAAACCGACGACTTCAGAAGAAACTATTGCCACTGTTGTCAAAGACAAGGATAGAGAGACTCCAGACTTACCAATCGAGCCAGAAGTTGACGAGAACAAGCCTCAAGTGGTCCCAGAACCAGCGGTCAAGGAACCTGAAGAGGTGCCCGTGGAGGTCAAGAAGAGGAAGATTGAAGTGCCGGTGCCAATCAAGCTGCAGAAAGCAGAGTCCAGTGAAGATGAGACCATCATGGATCTGGTGCCCAAGAAGACTGTGCTCAAACCATTCACCAATATCTCTAATGTGAGTATATTTATTCACCCAAAGTCACAGGAGTAAAGCATCATGCTATCAGAATAGTGCTTTACTTTTAAGCATTTCTCATATTTATAGATTTGACAAACAAACCTAAGAAATTATCAAAAAATACAAAATATTCATCAATTACTTAATCAATTGCTGAATCAGAGATGATTACATTATAATAATATGTATGTATTATAAGATAAATTTAGGTGTGTAAAAGACATTAAAATATTAATCAAAATTATCAATTAGATCAAAACACTTATACATATTTACGCGAAAACAAACGAAAATAAATTGCAATAATATTGTGTTACACATTCGAATCATATATATGTACATACATGCTAAACTTATCCCTTTATATTAATAACGACATTATTAAGTCTAAATATGTACGTTTAAATAAAAATCTAGTCCAAATTTGTTTGTTTTGTTGTTTGTGTAATATGTGTTGCTGTTTTTTTTTTTTTTTTTAACGTTTTCCTATTCGACTATTATCTATACTAATATTAAAAAGCTGAAGAGTTTATTTGTTTGTTTGTTTGTTTGAACGCGCTAATCTCAGGAACTACTGGTGCGAATTGAAAAATTATTTTTGTGTTGAATAGACCATTTATCGAGGAAGGCTTTAACATCACGCTGCAACTAATAGGAGCGAAGAAACAATGGAAAATCTGAAAAAAAAACGGGGAAAATTATTCATCTTTGAGGGCTTCCGTTGCGTACGCTGCGAAAACGGTTCAAGTCGTGGGTAACAGATATAATTTATAAAGCTGAAAGGTTGTTTGCAAATATATAAATATGATGCCCAAAATAACTATTCCACGCGGACGAAGTCGCAGGCACAGCTAGTGTATAATAAAACTGTATCTTCACTTCCAGATCCGCGGCCGTTCCCAGAAGTGCGGCCAGAACCGGCCTGAACTCATCTGCATCGACTTCTGGGAGAGCTACGACCCGGATGAAGTGTGCAGCTCTGGGTTCGGTCTCATCGGGGCTGGACCCTTCACTGTGGCCAAGCTGTGCTTCCTGTGCGGCAGTGCGGGGAGAGATAAGGTGAGACTTTATGCTCATTGTATTGTGTTGTATTCATAGTCATTTATCTATCTATATACAGAGTTTACACGTCGTCATATCTCTATATCTATAATTTTATATGAAACTAGCGGACCCGACAGACTTCGTCCTGTCTGTTGACTCTTTAGTTAGTTAGAAAACGTTTGTATGGGAAAAGAAAAGGGCGGTTTTTAGGGATTTTCCGGCATATTTTCGAAATTTTCTCGCCGTAATAACCATCCTTGAACTTCAACGAATATTAAAAAAAAAGAATTGGCCAAATCGGTCCAGGCGTTGTTGAGTTATTTTTACATTTTTATATATAAGAAGAAGAAGAAGATTGATGTTCTTATTAAATTGACCCCCTGAATAATCTTTTGGATCATTAACCATCATTTATCTTGCTCAGTGGCTTCATGTGTAACTGTGCTTACTTTAGCGATAATTGTGTTCTTCATCTTGTCAAGCTTGGAACGTGTTTTGCTATCAGTTCGAAGTATATTCCAAACATATTTTTTAAATATCTTCAATGTTCAGACTTTCGACCCTCTTCAGCTCTTTTTTTTGTTCTGTCTATACTTCCTCTGACAATGGATGTCAGAGCATTGTTAGACTAAACATATTGCTAAAATTTCTCAGTTTGATGGCCTATCTTCCCACTTGACCTTTTGACATTGGCAGAATTGCGAAGTTATATCTTAGCAAAAGCCATAAAAAAAAAAAACATTGCTTGCGTTGTTTGCTTTGTTTATTCATCTGATCGGTAAATAATTTCACCTTTTTTCAGCTTTATTGTATGTATAGATGGAAGTATTAGTATTTGTCTGGATAGTATATCAAGTGACTTCAACATCATATAGTTTGTTATTTTGCTCATGATAAGAGAAAGAAGGTTCTGCAATGGAGACTTTTTTTTTCTTTTTTACCACGTAATAGGCTTACGTTTGACTATAGCCTGCCTTATGTTAAGCACCGCTATAGTCTTAAGATGTAGACTTCACTCAAATTATAATTTTCCTAGCTAGCTTATATACCTGCCTTTTGGTTCTGTAATATTTCTATTCTGTACTAACCTAGAACCAATAACACCTGAATGTTACTTTAGTTGGTAAATAAATGGCTTTATTTGTTTATCTCTGGTTCTAAGTTGATGTATACGATGTACGTGCAGATGCTGGTGTGCGGCAGCTGCTGCGAGTGGTACCACGGCTGGTGCGCGGAGGGCGCGGAGGGCGCGGAGGGCGCGGCAGGCGCGGCGGGTGGCGGCGCCTGGACGTGCGCGCG
>OZ026828.1:10679617-10701545 GCA_964023185.1 Macaria liturata
TGCAACAACAGGTGAATTCTTCCCAACAGCGTGACTAGTCAGGAAACAACCAAACTTCACCAAAGATCGTGTGATAGTTAATTATGAAAGTAACTGTCAAATTTTTTGTGAAATGGTTAGATTTGTTTATGGCGGCTAAGTGAATTCTTCCCAACTGTGTGACTAGTTAGGAAACAACCTACCTTCGCCAAAGATATTGACAATAGTTGTGAAAAGCTGTCTTATATGCCGCGATGCGATAAATAAATCTAATCATCGCACTACCTCCTAAGAGTGGACGGACGCACATGGCATCTCACAGGGTGCAGATGGCATAAATAATATCACCGTCTACTATAATCGAGGCCCGTCTAGAGATATGTGATTGAGTGAACGTCACTCATTCATTCACCATCAAGTGACACTGAGACCAGTACCACAATTTCCATCAATGTTCAAACCCCATGCCATTTCCAGAATGTGATCAGCAACGACGTGGAAGAGACGACAGTGCGGGACGAGGAGCACGAGGTCTCGCAGCGGCCCTGGTTCATGCGGGGCGGGGAGCGCCGCCCGCACGTGCATGACAAGCAGGCTGCGCTGTTCCCGGAGGATGCAACGGGAGACGACAGGTAAAAGAGGCGTATGACAAACAGTGGATGATTAATCCCCCCTCAATTAAACCCTTGTTGATGTCTCCTCCATTAGGCGACAGCTCATTGCCGAGTATCGTGATGACCAAAACCATTTTTGTGGATTATCAAGCGCAATCGAAGGCTTTCTGTATGGCTGCGCATGCTTTGGATCTAATGTGTTCAGCCTTCACCGATCGGGCCATTTGGTTGGGCTCCGAGTGGCTCCGACCTCTTTATTGATGATTTAACATCAATATTTATTGTATTTTTCATAAGCTGAATAGAGTTGTCCAAAATGCGGTGTGTTGTTAACTGTCAGTAGATTAAAAGAGAATGCATAGAATCATCACTATGATTTGACTCTCTGATCCGCTATACCAAACTGGCAGAGCTGTTCCCAAAACATACCCTTCTGCAGACAATTCAATCAAATGCAATCAAAAACTGCTCGTAAAACTTATACCATTTCTCCTTCCAGAATCGTCCAGCAGTTAATGTACACACTCCCCGAAGACGAGCAGCCTCCAATCAAGAAGATCCTCCTTGCCAACGGGCTGGGAGCGTGGGGCGTGCATCCTGGCCGGACTGAGTTCCTGCGCAACAAGTGCCCAGTAGACCGCTGCTTCCTCACGGCGGACTCCAGGGAGGCGGCCACGGCTGATGCCATCCTGTTCAAGGACCATCACACGCCCTTCAATGTCAAACGACCTATTAAACAGGCGAGTAACAACTGGATATTGCTGAACGAATATGGCCCAAACGTACCAGAATTCTTGTCCTGTATTGGTAATTTTGTCATGCATGTTTTATACGAGTAATTTATCTCAGTCTATTATTATTTTTTTGCCGTGTGAATTAGCCCTCAGTCTATAGATTCTGAATATCAGAATTTAAATACTTAGATAAATACTAACAATCTTCGGCCCTAGTTACAAACCCTAATCAATTGGTAATACCTACATAACATGAATCGATGTCTTGTGTTTTTCTTAAATTGATATTTTAACGAGATAGAAAAACCAAACTCTGTTCAAGAAATTAATCACGTGTCGATGTTAGTTTACATCGTAAGTAAGCCGATATTGATTGAGTTAAGAGAACCAAAATAGCAGATTCGTAACATTAGAACATTGGAAACTACTAAAAATAACTTTGTTTAAAATCGTTAATTGCGTAACACATGCGTACAATTATGGAGTTGATTAAAATGAGTCTTATCTCGATTGGTCCTTCATATCAACAGGCCAGTACTTCATAAAAGTGGCTAGAAATTTCCATAATTTAATCTACTTATTTTCCACATAAATCGAGTGTGTGAGTGTGAGTGGTGCACTCTGGTGTCAAGATGGAGGGATTTATAATATTTAACGTATCATTTGAATACGGATGTGACCATACACATAAAATTCAAATATAATTTTACATGTTTTACACATCCCATGCACTGACTGCAACGAATTTATCATAACTTTGATGAATAATCACGAAAGAATGCTGCACTCTACTACATGCATTTTATACGTACCTACCTAACCATAGTGGTATGTCTAACAGGATTTATCCTATAATGGTATATATTACTACAAAGCAAAGCAGAATGCATAGCGCAAATATTTTGAAAGCACAAAAGCAGTGCTAGTTACCAAATATTCGAACGGTCAAGAGCAACAATACAATATTTTGGTTGTCCTCATATTTTGTTAACCCGAATCCTTTCAACTGCGATCATTGTTCTGTATAACACTGAAAAATAAGTAAAATAGCTGTTTAAAACAATAAAATAACTCGCGTGACTGGTGGCGATACAAATAGGCCTTCGGGATAAATAATACCGATATAACTTTTAGTTCAGAATGCATGCGTGTGCAGATTAATTATGCCTAGAGCAAGCCTGCGACGACGGTGGCATTGAAATGGATATCTATATGTATTTGTATACATCTTCTATTCTTATGCAGATGTTAGACCACTGAAGAGTCATATTTTAAGCTGGTTCTATACACTTATCTATGCTATTTACCAATAGTAAATAGCATTTTCTTTTCTGTCATATGTAAAAATATAATTGGAATAATAAACGATTATTTATTATTTATTTATTTATTATATGAGTACTTCACCTACGTTTTCGTAGTTTATTTGACATTTTTCTAGCCTATGTTATCACCAAACCACCAATCGCGATTATCTATTACGGAAGGATAGGAAACGTATCGCTGAACCACCAGCTCACTCAAATAAGTATCATCTATCTTACATTTCAATTTAATATACAGTCATTTTAAAATGTGAATAAATATTGCATCAATCGATTGATAAATGCAAAAGTTGAATGTATATTAGTGAGTGTATACTGCCGGCACAACCTAGCATCCTCTTTGGCCAGTCTAAGTAATACCTAAATGCTAATCGAAGCCTTGACGGCGTCAGCGCATGACCAAAGGATCTTACGCTATTGTAAACAAACTGTGGCAAATGCTCTGGCACGGTGGATTACCATTGCCAATCCCGTATTGCATTGGATGGCTTATGTTATGTACAGGGTTAGAGGTAACTAAGGTAGCCTAAAAAAGGGGTAACCTCTGCCACCGAACTTATAATAAGTACGTGAAAAATATAACATTCGAAATAGTTGTGATTAGCCACAAATGCAAAACTTCCCCATGACCCATGTAATACTACGTAAGTTACACCTTTGCCATGAGTTGACCCATGGTATAATAATATAACTCCGCCTGGTACTCTCTTCCGAGACTCGGGAACCACGTGACTGACACAAGCCTACGTCATCATGCTGTTTACAGGTTCTCAAACTTTAAAATGTGGGAGAATTTTAAACAACGATGACAATTATTTTAACGGCATGTGTGTATATTCATGTAGAAACATAGTACAATAAAACAAATCTAATGTATTAACTTAAACTTTATTTATCTATACAAGAGAAACCTTTGAAAAAAAAAACATTAATTACCCAGCTTACGATATGAAAAGTTTGGAAAACACTGCGACTGCTGACACTGAGCGAGAAGGAAATAACAATTAACTTGCGTTCGACAAGGATGACGGTCAGGGACAAATGGCGGATTGTCAAATGTGACAGCGCTATCCTGTGTTGCCAATAGTGTAAACTGAATTACCCGAATGTCTGAAATTTCTTTCGTGAATCGGAAGATATTTGTAACGAATAATTAAAAATGACGCGTTGTTGTAAAATTTAGGATAAAAAAGATATAAATGAATATTATAAAGAAATATTTTGACTAATTAATCATAAATATAATGTACCCATGTACCATGTTATGTTGAAATAAAGTGGCAATGTTATTGAGACGTAGGCTTGTGTCACTCTGGGAAGAGAAGACCATGGTGCCCTAGGTTTGATGGCACTCGACACTAGAGTTTGATAGTTTAGAAGAAGAAGTCGATTAGGAGTTGGTTTTCTTCTTAGCCATGTTTCCAATTTATCGGATCTGCTTCCGATCCTGATTTTAACAGAAAACCGGAGCTTACGCTCAGACCTCCACTACACCAATGGGATAACTAATAGACTGATAACTTACAAGTACTTACGTAAATATTTTACATGAACATTTTTTTTACATGACATAGGCTCACGCTGGACTACAACTTGCCGCTTAAGCAACGTTATAATCTACGATCTAGCGCGCTTGCCTAGAAGAAACCGGTTTACTCTCGACTTGAAGACCGACAACTTATAGTTCAAGGGGAATAGAGATTCGGGCAAGAAGTTCCACAGTTTGGCCGTGGTTAGGCTGTATATATCAAGCAACAAGCATAACGCATTGCTGACACGGTACATAGTTATTTGATGTATTGGGATGCGACAAAAAATTGATCCAAGTCTGGGTTTTTTTTTTATATTCATCAGCTAAAGTTATGTGTAAGTTACCAATAACCCTGTATTTGTGAAGAGATTGTATGAGGTGTGAGGTAACAAGTGGAACTAACTGGACAGTAAGGTGGCTAGCTACGTATGAGATAAAACAAGAATTTATTTTAATAATTAAAACTGGTAAGAATATTTAAATTACTGACACGTCTTGTCTGTCACCTCGCGAAAAGAAGAAAACCTAGCTTTTGCCCATGGCTTCGCACGCGGTATTATGAAACATACCTACTATATTAAAATACATACTATATTTAGGTATTTGTTTTCTCCAATAATGCATGAATAACACACAATAACATAATAATATCTCTTTACTCAAAACTAAACTTAGCACTTAAGGACTCGAAAGTATATATATGTACCTACCTACCATAATTAACCAAAAAGTAATGTATTTTCTAACATGTGATATTTTAGCTGCAATTTTACAATGTCATGAAGCAATCGTTAAATTTTTTAAACGTGCAGTCGTAAATTTTGTTACTAAGGCGTGATTTAGTTCACCTTTTATGTTATCGTGCAGTAAAACTAATAAATAACTAAATACCTACTGATATAATGGATGTGTGAACATTAATTACTTTTTTTTTATTTAGTACCTATTTAGACTTTACCCGCATTGTATTAGGATAAAATGTCAAATATCACTATGATCTGTTGCTATGTAAAGGGTCTAAAAGCGATTAACGTTATACAACGGTATGGTAAGATGGAAAACAAAGAGAACTCCCTTAAATTAAGTATGCTCAAGAATCCTGACCCCGAGTAATAAGTAAGCGAACGATGGTATGATAAATAAAAAAAATATTATTTCCGGACATCCGCACAGCGCCACCTACCACCAAGATAAAAGCATTAAAACCTCATTTTCTTTCCACAGATATGGATCCTCTACTACCTCGAGTGTCCGTACCACACCGCCTCCTTGCGATCGTCTTCTTTAGACGTGTTCAACTGGACGTCCACATATAGAAGAGACTCGGATATAGTGGCGCCATACGAGCGGTGGGTGTACCACGACCCACTCGTCACCGGCAAGGAGCTCGATAGGAACTATGCTGTTAACAAGACTAAGAAGGTAATGATGTCTGTTGTACTATAAAATAAAATGACTTTAATTCAGCTGTACATCCATATTTCACATTACAAAATAAAATGATAATGATGACATGTCACACAGAGTTTAAATTTTAAAATAGTGATGATAAAAAATAACATTCAAAAGACAAAAGGGATCGATTGATATGTGACAAATTAAACTTGCATCTAGTGTAAAAACTCCGTAATAAACTACAATAATTATAACATACGCTTAGTGAGATTGTGATCAGTGCAAACTCATAGTGCAGTTCAAAGTTAAATAAATAAATAAAGGGAAATATTATGGTAGGCTTGTGTTAATTAAACTCCGCGAATAAAATGTATTTCCATTTTTTTTAATATTACAATATTTTTTTTTGTTAAGGTGAACCCAATTAAATTTAATTATAAAACACGGTGTTAATGTTGATAACGTAACAAACAAGCTAACAGACACACACACACCCATACACACTCACACCCCACACACAAAAACACACACATGTGCTTGGTAAAATTAATAAATAAAAATATATAGTAAAAATGTTCCTAATGTCATAACGGAAACTGGAAAACCCTGAATGACCCTGATGTACCCAAATATCACTTATTTTGTATAGATCAGCCATCCAAGTATACCCTTACCTACACCACAGAATGCATAATACAACCACAATACAACCTACACTATTATTTTGTAAATCGGGTTCTACCGCAGGACACAGTTTACTAGCGGTTACCTAAATATCGACCTAGTGACGTAGTGCTATTTAGCTGATAACTACATAATATGTGTGTCAAAAAGAGATTACAAATGGAAAAACTGTTTCAAGAGATTAATAACAGAATTACCCACAGATAATCGTACTTTTACTAATCTAATCGTTAAGGCGGGTTTACATCGGACTGCACTTATCTCTTATATTTGTCGGTATTATCGCGATACGGTTTTAAGCTGATAAGTTAAAGCAACTAATTAGTGTAAATTGGCTTGGAAAAGGTTGAAAAAAATATCTACCTGTAGGTTGGTAGATATTGGCCAATAGAACGCTTTGGGAAACTGTACGTTCTGTGGGCAACAGAACAATAAATAAATACACCTACTTTTTTTGTACTGAGTAGTCAATCCTTTGACCACTTATACCTATATGTAGCTATGTCACCTGAAGCGCAAGGTGGAGCGTGAATGATACAAAGTCCTTGCAAGGACGGTTATAGTATGTAGGTAGGTACATAGCACAGCAATGCTAATAACGTTTGTTCCAAGAGTTTTTTAATATGTTATTTACGCGAAAAAAATATTTCCTTTTAATTTATTATTTTTGTAAGGAACAGCCAGTGTTTTTCTCAACAATACTCGTAATTTTCCATATGTTGTACAATAAAAGTTATTGACATTGAGTGGTAGGTACCTATACAAATGAATAAAGCCAGTTACCCCTTCTTATATAAATACTTAGTACCTACTTAGGTACTATGTTAGTCATGTCAACAATAATATATCACAATAACGGTTAATGTTTCGTTCGACGGATATACCTAGTTCTAGATTAGAGCTTTATGTTCGTCCTGATTGTACTTCCCCGCAAACCATGGTTTGTAACCGTGTTTATGAATAAACCGTGATCTAGCGGTCATAAAACGTTCCACTTTGATTGCAGAAATTGTTTACTTTCAAGTTTTATACAAATACTATCGTAAAATTCTGCACAAGATCGACGCAGCTGGCACATTGAAAGAGAGGCCTATGCCCAGCAGTAGGATAGAGAAGGCTGTGGATGATGATGATGATGATAGATAGATAAACTCTTTATTGTTGACACATATTAAAACAAACCGTACATAAAACAAATTGCATCTTAACTTAACTAGTGCCACAAGTGGCGGCCTTATCGCTGAAAGCGATCTCTTCCAAGCCACCATACCTATGATCGTAAAAGTCTTATAAAAATGATCTAATAAAGATTTGTATCTATTTTTCCAGGTAGCGTGGTTCGTATCCAATTGCCACGCTCGCAACCGCCGCCTTCAATACGCGCGCCATCTCAGCAAGTTCATCCAAGTGGATATCTACGGCGCCTGTGGCAACAACCATTGTCCCAGAGCTGACCCCAACTGTCTCGAGATGCTAGACAAAGACTACAAGTTCTATCTGGCCTTCGAGAACTCCAACTGCAGGGATTATATCACGGAGAAGTTCTTTGTTAATGGCTTGCAGTGAGTATACAAATAAGTTTTCTTTCAAAGTCTAAATATATCGAAGCGAAAGTATTGGTTCATTGTTCATTGACCGTCTGATTTCACGGCTGACTAAGTGTCACACAGAATCACTGACGAGTTTATACAAGTTGACATCTATGGAGTATAAAGTACCTATCTAGTATTACCGAAT
This sequence comes from Macaria liturata, assembly GCA_964023185.1. NCBI lineage: Eukaryota > Metazoa > Arthropoda > Insecta > Lepidoptera > Geometridae > Macaria > Macaria liturata. Next base: position 10,687,617 of record OZ026828.1, read on the forward strand.
AAACCTAAGAGTTCCGAAAATGACATAGACTGCTTCGTCTGCTTAAAACAACGAGTGAACACAGGGTGCTTTTTTAAACAAGATAGGCTCACGATTGTCCACAACTCGCCTGATGTTAAGCAACGTTGTAATCTACGATCTAGCGTGCTTGCCTTGAAACCGATTCATTCTCGACTTGAAGACCGATAAATTATACCTAGTTCGAGGGAAATAGGGAATCTGGCAAGGAGTTCCACAGTTTGGCATTAATAGTTGTAACAATATGATTGCAGACACAACGCGGTCCCGATAGTGATGGGTGCCCGGCCGTCGGAGTACGCGGCGGCTGCTCCGCACAACTCCTACATACACGTGGAGGAGTTCGCAGGCGCTGAGGAACTGGCCGCTTACTTGAAGCGGCTGGATGAGGATGATACGCTCTACAACTCTTACTTCAAGTGGAAGGTACGAACTGGACTGGACTCTTTGTCAAATTTCTTTTGCCACAGATGGTCAATGATTTTGGTACATTCATGTCATCTTCATTAGCTTATGACTTACCACCTGTGCTTAATGCCCGAAAGACACGAGGCTAGTTTTTCAAGCTAAAATACCAGGCAATTTTTTCAGGCTTCGTCTAGACTAGAACAAACTAGCTTCCAGGATTCAGTTTTTTTTTAAATAATAATCGTATTTTTTATGCCCAAGCACACAACAGCATCTTTGTAACGTCCAATATAGTCCTAAATGAGTAAATAACTACTACTTAAAAGCTCAATTGTTCCATTCCAGGGTACCGGCGAGTTCGTGAACACATATTTCTTCTGTCGCGTGTGTGCGATGGTCCACGCCAACGAGCGGCGCCAGCGCTCGGCGCACTACAACGACGTCCAGTCCTGGTGGAGAGACGGGGCCTGTACCAGGAACGAGTGGCGGGCGCAAGGAGACCCCGGCTAGCGGGCGTCGGCTGCCTGCACGGACACCTGCCTCTCAGGGGACAAACACGACTTGTGAGAGTGATACACGGACAACTCCTGAAACACTACTGGGTATTCCCGCAGATATACCTAGAGTTGATATGGAAATTCCAAGCATGTTTTTACAGAAACTGTGCTCATATGTGTACTTTTGCAATAATTGTTGGAAAATTCAGGCAGAAATAGTGATACCATGAGTTTTGTTTCACCTGTTCAAGTGGTAAAATTATGGACATTATTGCAGAGTAGCACACTCTGTGTTCTAGATGTGTTGAACTTTGGACAATTTTGTGGCTGATATGTGAAAGCCACATTCATGTTGAGCACAGATTCTAGCTGTGTGAAGTTTCCAATCAGATTTGCACGTCTATCACCCAAAACAAGCAGTTCATCGCTCGCTGCAGCCGCATGTTGCCAAAACATGGCGACACCAGCTCATGTCATCCGCTACGCATTACTGGATGATTGTTAGATGTGAGATCAATCGCTTCAACCTGTTCAGTGCCTGTTGATTAGACTAGACGCTCGTGAAATATGCGAAAAATTATAGTGACTGGAATAATAGACGTTATTAATAGGAGTAGACCGGGGAATAAGAGTAAGGCAGTTACAGTTGCCTAATTTATGAGACAATTAACCAGCTTTGAGGACCTTAGCGATTTAAACTATCACTAAGTAGATTTTCTACTTATTGGTTGTTTAAATAAACATTAACATTTATGATTGGGATTAAACGAGTCAAATGCTGCTCGCAAAAAAATATCGCGTCCATCAGAAGAACTTAGAACATACAATATGTGTAGTAGATTGTCACTCATCCTATGTATGTACATGTTAATTCATAATATTTTTGTATGTTGGAAATCGACGCATAAGTAACAAACAAGAGGATGTTATTGCCCATAACGGGAAGCTATGTTTATGTTATACATTTGCGAATGAGACTTGAATGAATCTTATGACTGGTATGCCCTGTGCTGTGGTTACCTTGCATTATATTCGGATCTAGTTTCATGAACTCCTAATAGTGATTAGGAGTTTCACTGGAGTTAAGATATTGAATCAGGCCTTATTTTGTGGATATCCATTGTAGGTAACTGAAACTCTGGAGAAATTTGTAGTGTTTTTCCGCTGCGACTACTCCTTAACTGACATCAAACAATTCATCTCAAAATAATAATAATCAAGATATTCTCGAGAATATCTTTCCGAAGGAGAACAACAAAGCTTCAAGGTACAAGGTGCGGTGTTGGTAAAATCTTGAGATCCACGGAGGCCACGTTGGTTAGGAGGTGAGGTGTGGCGGTGGTATAGGTATGGAAAAACACACCTAAAACCATCAAGTTTGTTATTTGATGTCAGTTAAGGAGCAGTCGCAGCGGAAAAACACTACAAATTTCTCCAGAGTTTCAGTTTTCACTGCAGTGCTGCAGGGGACTCCCAACCCTCAGTAATGAAGAATATGACTAAAGACTTATCCTTTGTCATTTTCTAAGGGCTTTATATTTTTTGTTTTCAAATATTGTTCGATATAACGCTTCATACTTTGAGTTTTTGATTGATAAATAAATAGGTAATACATATTCAAATTAAAACGATCGATAAATCTTATCATTTTGGCGATTAAAATTTGTCCAGACTACGTTAATTACACAATACGTTTATGGTGATTGATTACACTATTTACACTGTACCTATATCATATTTTGCTGAAACATTCACGAACGCCATATAAAATATGGGATAGTGATATGATGCTTAGAAACTAGATCCGATAATAGATAATGTGATTAGAGTCCGTACAACATAACTTTGCGCGCGACTGGCGGCAGCACTTATGCCAAGAATTGGCCTCTGTTGTATTATGTATTCTGTGCCTATGATCTAATTGCAATCAGAACCTTTTAGTTCCAATTTTATGCGCGCGCAGTTATCTTGCTTGAACTCTAGTCATGTTTGGTAGAATATATGACGTAAAGTAGGCGTAAATCAAAACGAATTACGATTACGCTTTCGTTTATTCGGTAAAATTTGTCGTAACTTAGCTCTATTCGACTTTTAGCACAAATTATGTTCTTGAAATATGTAGAAGTATCTACCTAAGTATACGGTATTTGATACAGATTTTAGTTTATTTGTCGTTCCTAGTAATTTTTAATCAATGCATTACGCAAATCGTTTTCAATGTATTTTTATTGTATTGACGGATATGTCGCACCGGATACAGACTGATAATAATTACCTACTGACTAATAAAACAGCATATTTATACGGCGACATTGTTTTGTAGGTACTTTGTACTAATGTTAAATAATTCGACTTTTTCTTTTAGACTCATTTGCACGACGATTCCTGAATGCATTTAGCGACAAAATTACCTGGTAAAAAGTTAAATGTGATTAAAAGTCACAGTGCAAGTGGACCTCAAAGATCTGTCACGGTTCCCGAAGTATTTTAAACATAAGTACATGTTGCGCCGACGTATTGCTATAAAATTGCTTCTATAAAATCTTTATGCGAACATGACAGTTTAAATTAAATTCTACTTATTCTGCGACCGTGCTTTATAGAAAGTGATTCTAGTCAGAGTCCGTCACGAAACTGGCACAACATCACGCTTAGGCATAAATTAGGCACAAACGTTTTTTTAATTAAATCTTGTTTTAATTATACAATTTTCACAAGTGGGTTGACTGAGGTATTGCTAAAACTGTTGCTAAAAATGCCAACAGATAAATTTATTTACTTGTCCAGTCACCGTTGAACATCAAAAACTACGCCGTAAATGATAACGGGCCATGATAAAATTACCTATAGTTATACTTAATAAAAAATCAGTTTACATTCATTCACTCACGCATTGGTGTGTAAACACATCCTAGATGACATAAAACCTCAGGTACAAAAACCCAACGCTTTTAAAACGCACATTGCTTACTTATAAAATTATACTTAATTAGTGTTACTATTTTATTAAGTCTTTCACACTATTGCATTTAATTATTTTAATTAATGACAGTTTGAACTTCTTCAAGAAGTTTTCTTATATGCACTTATTGTTGCAAAATGTTTATAATTTTTGTTCGCTAGTTTTATAGATTAATTAAATATGTACTTAAGTAATTTAAAATGGTTGTTAGTGATGGTTTATGTGTAAATTATATTTGTTACCTACTGCATAAAGTGCTGTTTTACAGTGTTATACTATTACATGGTATTATTTATGTACTTATTTTGTATTTCAAATATGTATTAAGTCATACAAGTGTTTTAAATTAGCTGTTATCTAGGTTTTATGATTGTCTTACCGTGAAAAGACTAGGTTTAAAATGCACAAGATTAATCCCTGTGGCACACTTTCGAAGGTGTGCGACAGACGACAGACGTAGTCGCACGACATCGTGCGACTGCCCGTTGTCTCCCTACGTACGGATCGTGTGAGTCGTTGCGATTGGCGACTGTAATGTCTAGTTGTTACTTTAAACAAAATGTTTGCAAAATTCCTTCGTTATCACGTTGATATGCCGTGCAACTAGTTTTACAAAAGACATTTAGTTAGGTGTTAGGTTTTCTTAATTTTATTATATGTACCTAAGTACCTACCGGTAGAAATATTAAATGTTCCAAAAAATGTAGCCATACGACAAAACTTGGAGCACAAAAGAAAACTTTTGTTCGTTACACGTAATTGTTTGAATGTTTTTATTGTACTATTTTAGTAACATTTTATTGTTTTTTATACTTGTGTTATAGTTTTATTTAAATGTTTAATTTCACACCAGTTCTATGTGACTGTACCAAAGACAACTGAAATTATGCTGAAAAGGCTATAAAATTATGATAACGTACTGAACAATGAATTTGTAATTCAAATGTGCTGGAAAATATATATAATCCTGGATTTGTACCAAAGGATATTTTAACTATGGGTAAACCAGCTGGATATACTTATACTATACATATGAACTTATAACTGTTTCAATATGAACTATGAATTTGTGACTTAACATAACACCAAATGACCATAAAGAAGTGTATTTATTACAACTATATAAATATGTATAATAGATAAATTAGTTAATCTTAGAAATTATGTTATAATAATGGTTGTACTATTCCACAAACCTATTTGACAGTGTATGGTTAGAAAAATGAAATTAAATCAATATACATAATGTACTACGAAATAAATATAAAATTTTGTTATAAATAAATAAGACAAGGCTTTGCAGTTCAACATTTAATATTGTATTTATTTTAAATAGGTGTCATTCATCTCCTAACGAAGTAAAAATAAATAATGCAAATGAAATCACTTGTGTGTTGTTATTCATCTTATAAAAGAAAACTCATAACATATACATCTTGACAAAGGGACTTTTACTGATGTACTATTAGGTATAACTTCCTCATCTTATCGAATGAGATTGGCCAACTCTGGTGTCAAGAGTTTACAAACCCTCATAGGCCTCTGACATGGCTTAACAACTACCATACTAGACTAACAGCAGGGACCTACAATTTAACAATTCATCCGACCGACTGATGCACCCAAAATGGAATGCCACTCTTCAGTCACCCATCCAAGAACTGACCGCATCAACCTTTGCTTAACTTTAGTAATCACCTTCACTAGCTGAGCTATGGGTGCTTCATATAAGGTATAATATAACTTATTTAACATGGGGTGCTATGTGAAATCGACATTTCATAAAAATCAAATAAAATAGAAGTATATAAGATAGAGCTAAATTTTTTTCAGTTTATATAATTTTGATTCAGTGTTAAGACAACAAAAAACGCCAAAACACAATTACGTATACTTTGCTCGATAGTTTTATTTTTTGAAAAATAGTTGTTTTGAAATATTTTTCACCTCTTTTTCCAAAAGTAGTACAGAAATTTAAACCAATTTAATGATATCTAAAAGATAATGTTATTATTTAGAGGAGTAAAAAGCCATAAACAGACTATTCTGAATTGCTGATTTTATATGAATTTATTTCGTCAAAAATGTCTGCAAAACTGCTCAAATTGTGCAAAATTGTTTGTGTGTGGACAAGACTCATCGGCCGGAGCTATGCGCGCGATGCTTGCCCTAAGCTTGCTTTCATGTTAATACAGCGTGGAATTGCATGAGAAAAAGCAACTGTAGGCATTTTACCAAGTACAAAGCGTTTACGGGTGAAATATCGTGGCCATCAGTTAATAAGCAATAATACAGAAACCTACTAAAACTATTAACTTTTAACCTCAACCATTTCTAGGGATTGGTTTACTGGTAAAATGTTAAATGCCTTGTGTATTTTTGTTACATTGAAAAGTAATATAAATACATCTTCTTTTATTCTAAATCACATACTTAACAATATACTAAGTATCTAATATACATTAGCAGCAATTTAAACATACCCACCAAAAAATTTAAACTAATATAATAAATTAACTAGACTGATTCAACAGTTTCTTATAAGTATTCAAAGTGTTAATATCCTCCATGTTCTTTACTATCTGGAGCTGAATATTGGCACATTCCACCACAAAGTTGATAGTATTCTGAAATATTCCCTGAGCTTTGTGTAAGTTTTGAGGCACTAGGACACCAAACCAGCGCAATGGGTTCACTTTGTTTTCCCCATCGTTTTCTACAACCTTCAATTGTTTCACGCCGTCTTCCTCTACAGTCTCACATAGTGTAGATGCAGAGAAATCAGGACTAGACTCAGTAGGTAACCTGGCAGTACTCACAGAACTCTGTCCCATGATGTATCGAGATTTTGCCAAGTGAATCGTACCGTTATTGATGCTCGATTCGATATTGAGTTCGCATTGCATTTTCTCCTCCATCAAATGAAGTTGCTTTAAAACCAGCTTGTCTAGCAATTTGCAAGTTGTGTCCATGTCGCAGTTTTTGTTATCTGTAAGAGATAGGTATTCATGTTTTATTGCAATTTCTGATTTGGTTTTCTTCAGCGGTATGTACAGCTTATTGTTTTATAATGGACATACCTGATGCCATCTTTGCTAGTGGGTGATATCAATATATTAAGAAATTTTGATAACTGACTGCTGACGTTGTATCTTTCTCGAAAATATATTATTAATCTACACAAATATTAACAATCTTTTCAGAACAAAATTGAATTGAAAACAAATTGTTGTGATCATGTCATGTGATGTGATCATATCATATGACTTTTGGTGGTATCTTTTTTTTTTTTTTTTTTTTTTTTTTGGCCATAACTTTGTATTGTGCCAGTTCTCAAGTAAAAACGGGGAAACTTCATATCCCCCAAAAAGCACGCGAAATAAACTATACGTCTTAAGTGATCAGAAAGCTTTACATATATACAACCTAACAAATTAACTTAACACATAACTACTATATTTACATTAAAAGGAAGGGAATAAATTTACAATTTGAGGTCGTTATCTATAATTAACTTTGACAGTGCGTCATATACTACTTTTGTTTTGTATGTTAAAAGGGAGGATACAATTTGGTGGTATCATTGCTTCATTGACTGATTGACATTTTCTTTCATGACATGACGCTGACAGTGACAACTTAAATTACAAAAATAAAAGTTGGCATCACAGATAATGATATTTGGTCTACAATTGTATGTAATATATTTTATAAATAAATAAATATATTTGCTTCGTTTGACTGAAGGCCATTGAATATATTATTTAAAATGCAAATATGCCTAATTTAATTGAGTAATATCTTTTACGGGCTTCGATTTACGGGTAATTATCAGTATAAGCCTTTTTTTTATAAAATTGACGTTGCCGCAACCTGCACAAGCCGCACGCATGTTGTCGCCATTGCAAAATCGTTTCCTTTCATCGCCCGCCCGCGGTTTTTTTAGTATTCTTTCTTTGGTCCGCCATCTTGATTTCAAATAGATTTTCGTGTGATTTTGTCGGTGACTTTTGAAATATATCTATTCGAGAATAGCTTATAGCTCCAATATTTGTGAACCTATAAATAACTTCTCGCTATGTCGAGTAAGAAGCGTCTCAATATCTCGGATCTTAGAGTAATTGACTTACGCGCAGAACTGGAAAAACGTAACCTAGACAAGAGCGGCGTCCGAGGTGTGCTGATACAACGACTATCGAAGGTAAAAATTAAATGACGTGTAATCCGCGTGTTATTTACTATTCAAACAACATATGTGCACAGCTAAACAAATATTCGTTCGATTTATAGCAACTGGAGGAAGAAGGCCACGACCCTAACACATATCAATTTGAACTGCCTGAAACCAAGACCCCCACTAAACGGACGCGGGGAGCCGGTAGCGTTGTCGAGCAGGAGTCTGAGGAAACTCCGACTATAGAGGATATGATTGTACAGGACGACGCAGGCGAAGAAGAAGAAACCGAGCAAACTAACGCCCAGGAAACCACTGAGCAACCTTCAGAAAACATCATGCAAGTTGATGAGGAGAAGGTGAACAGGAAACGAGAGTCCAAAGATGACTCAGAGGCCACTCAAGCTAAAAAAGCTTGTCTAGAAAATGAAGAAGAGAAGGAAAAAGAAGATGAACATAAAAATGAGAATAACACAGATGCCGAGGACAGCATTAACTTAGACATAGGAGATGATGAACTGTTAAATGAAGAGGTATGTTTCTATTTCTTCAGTGTCTCTGTAAAGTTGCCCTCTCGTAGTGATAAGGTCTCTAATGGATACACTAATGGTTATATGATGATGGAGATTGATTAGGATTTATTTGTTGTAAAGTATATTTTATCATTAATTACTTGGCATGCTTGGTATTTCACAATAAAATCTTGTCTATTTGTTTAGAAAAAGAAATATATTTTATGTTGTAAGTATTATATTTTTTTCCTTTTTCTAATTGTCTGGTAGGTTTTAACAGAACCTTGGACAAAGATTTACTGTTGGCATCTAAATCAGATATTATCAAGTAATAAAGTGTAAGTTGCACAGATGGTGCAATTATGTAGCTAAATATAAATATTAGTAGAGTCTGGAGCGAAGCCAACTACACAATACTGACTGAATGATTTCTGTTCCAGACTGATAACACCTCCAAGCTGGACAAAAAAGGTAAGTTTTCACTTTTAAAACACATTTTAGGTAAAATAACAGTGTAGTAGTATGAAATCAATTAAAGTTTTGAATAAGTAGCTATAATTCCACATAATTACACTACAAAGATGAGAATAAATCAGACAAAATTGTAAGGGAATGCAGGATATACATGCAGCTGACAGTGGAGCTGGTTGCAAAGAAAACTATGATAGTACAATTGAAGAGAACCAAACAGATTGCTGTAGTTGTTCAAGTGGCTGTTCACCCTCACATGGAACCACACCACAGCACCAAGGAATTGTGTCAAATCAAAAGTGACACTCACAAATTAAGGCAGTACCAATCTAAAGTAAAGGTCACCCTCAGGATGTTTCCATATTTCGGTAATGTTAATCAACATACCGGATCCAGTGGCTCCGAGCTACGGCGCTCCGTGCAAAGGCAGAGGTGCTAATGTCCAATCAAGTTTTCAGGTCAGGAATTTACTATTGTTCAACTGGCAAGTGTGAAAATTTGCAAGATAGCTATCATCTCCTGTACTGGATGAAGTTGGATTCGTGGCGCTGCGTCGTCTGCAGCGCGGGGTCGCCGCGCGGAGGCGCGAGCGGCGAGCTGACTCTGAAGCCCTGGGGCTTCGGAGTGAGCTTGGCTGCGTCCGAGCGCCGCTCACTCACAATGTTGGCGTAGATGAGCCGAGCGAGGAAGACGCCGCGCAGGAGGCCGCCGAGCAGGCTGCGGCCGCCGACCTCTCCGAGCAGCACGCAGACGCACACGACGAGTCGCAGGCCGCCGCCCCTAGGTTGGTGCCCGCCGCCGCCTCAGCGCCGCTGCCCGCGCGACTTCGCCTCCTTCTTACCCTCGGTATCGCTACAAAGTTTTGCACCCGCGTTTATCGCCTCGGATCGTCGGCTGCGCGACATCTGCACGCGAATCATCGCCGCTGCGACGGGAGAAATGACGCGCCTGCTTCGAGTCTCCGTGCATCGCAACGTACGGTTCAGAAGATCATCAGCAGAAGTTCACCGAGACACCGTGTCTGCGACTGCGAGCACCTCTACTGCGCGTGATACCTGCTCCAAAACCTGTATACCGGTGGAATAGCGGTGCAAAACTTTGTAGTTGATTAGTGTGACGTATCGCGCCACTCTACATTACTGTCTCCAAACGCAATAAGTGACTTGACGGAAAAATGTTTCACGTAAAAAATTATATTACTTGTTTTGTAATTATATCAAAGTAATAATTGGAATTCGTCACGTCATCTTAACCTCTTGAATTGCAAGTAAAGTTTTGTTTTATTTTTTCAGCAATGATACGGAGAAAAATGACAAGGAACAGAAAGGTGTGTATCCAACATCCAAAACACCGCATGAATCCAATTCAATATTGAAGTGAGCATTTTTCACAAACAACAATGGTTTCAGATGACAAAGATAAGGATGGTGAATCTGAGAAGAAGGAGAAAAAAGATGACGGCAAGGAGGGTGGTGCTCGTAACCTGTGGGTCAGCGGTCTGTCCGGAGACACCCGCGCTAAGGACCTGAAGCAACTCTGCAGCAAACATGGCAAGGTGAACACTACACACTCTAAATATGCTTAATTTAATGGTAAAAAAACTAAAACTATGATGGATAAGATTTTGTCATAATGAATAATATAAACTTTACACTTCTCTTTGAGTGTAAGCATGTCAAACATTATATATTTATGTCAAATAAAACAAAACTAAAGGTCAAATTAACATTAAAATTATAAAATTTGAAGGTGATTGGAGCCAAAGTGGTGACCAACGCGCGCACTCCCGGCTCCCGCTGCTACGGCTACGTCACCATGGCTTCGGCGCAGGACGCTGAGAGCTGCATCAAGAATCTACACAGGACTGGTGAGATTGCTTTAACACCTCATTAAGATAGTTGCCACCAGAGTAAGCCACTCTCATTCGATAAGATAATGCAAATCCACACATAACTAGATTCAGATGTCATTTATTCGCATGTAAAATGGGTACAGTAGATCTTAACTAATATAAAGTTTCACCATAAGGTACGCAAATATATATATATATTTTTGTAGCTTGGTTTGGCTTTTAGTATAGGAGTTACCTAATAGTCATTTTAGTAATGAACCAATGCTTCAATGGGAAAGAAGCTTAATAATATGTGTTTTTTTATTTATTTTTTTCCAAAAAAGTAGTTTATCAAATTCAAAACATGATGACTTTTAAATTACATTATTAATAAGTGTTAATTTTATAAGAATTTGTGTGTCCATTAAACATTTTTCTTATTATTATTATAATTCTTTATTAACACTTTTGTGATCTCTCCAGCGTAGGAGGTACATACTGCACGGGCCGGAGCCAAGTGCTTCTTGAAAAGTTTACAAATAATTCTTACAAACTAGCTTAGTACTAACACTTCCTAGCTAATATTTACGAGCCCTATGTAGGGATGACTTACTTAAACCGTTACATAGTTACTGCGTGTTAAGGAACTTACACACTATCCTACATGAATTCAAAATGGCAGCTTTTTGAAGGAGGATGTATGTGGTGTATGGGAGATAGTTTCCAAGCTTGAACGGAGTGTTTTAGGTATCACACCCGTGGTAGAGACGACAATTGGTACAGTGCGTGTGGTATTGACACGCCATTAATAGCAATCTTATTATTATAACTTTAGATTTGTTTTATAATACGTTTCCCAATGCAAATGTTCAGAATAAAAGTTATTTTAGAATAACCCAACAGAATTAAATGTACAACTTTCAATTGTTTTTCAAAAGAATTGATTAAACCATTATGAATTCTTGGTTTTAATACAATGGGTCTGTAATTAACAATGTACACATGTGTGATACAAGCGGCAATGTGTACATAACACACATGCTAGCGATGGTTCTGAGAAGCACAGTTGTACCGAAAATGAAGTCTAAAGTTATGATAAGTATGTTGTGTTTTTGCATCAATACATTAAAGTTAGTTTTTTTCTTCTTCTTTTGCTATAACTTTGTATTGTGCCAGTTCTCAAGTAAAAACGGGGTAACTTCATATTCCAAAAAAAGCACGCGAAATAAGACTAATAAATGATAATTAAAGTTAGTTAAAGTGTGTAAGTTGCTCTGTTTCTCTCTCTTTGACCCTGCATCGAAGGGATGGATCATCATCACTTCCACCCTGGAGCTTAGGTACTTAACTCTTGCGTCTTCCACTCTCGGATGGCCAATCAATTATTTTTATTTTATTATTAATTTTCTATGTGTGTTGTACAGAGCTGCACGGGCGTATGATATCGGTAGAGAAGGCCAAGTCCGAGTCAGAGTCTGCGTCGCGCCGCCAGCCCTCGCGCTGCGAGCGCCGCCCCAGCAAGGAAGGGAGCGACGCTAAGGATAAAGATGTGAGTCTATATTATCTATGGTACTATCACAGATAAGAAATAGATTGATAAACTCTTCTTAAATGTAACATTCATTTATAAAAAAAATAAATGCAATAAAAATTATTTATTTAAAAACAAATAACATAAATCTGGTGCCACAACGAGCAGCTTTGTATCTGTAAGCGTCGTAAGTTAAAATTAATATATGTGGTATATGCTATGCTATATTATATCTAGCTTGTGTCCACCATTTTTCATTTAAATTGATCGAGAACTTTTAAGTGGAACACTTACAACCTTTTGTGCTTATAACATTGGTGCAATATTATACATACACAAGGTTATCAATACAGATATTAGATATAATATTGACGATCATTGTTTCGAGTTAACAAAGTTTTTAAAATCACATACCTACATAACTTTTACTTATTGTGAACTACCCAGTGAAAATTTTGCAAGTGTTAGACTACCGTTTATATAAAAAATCTTTAAAAGAATAGAGGTTACCATACTTATTTGTATGATGCTTGAACTAAAAGCTTTATGAACAAATATATCTTGTTAGGGGAAGGAAGTTGACAAATCTGGCGACAAGGCAAAGAAGGACGGAGAGGCGTCCGGTAACGAGAGCCGGCGCTCTACCTCGCGCACACGGGAGAAGTCGGCGCGCTCGGATAAGGTGAGAAATTATATTCTTGAGGAAATTTAATAATTATATAGTTTAGTTTTGGAAGACATCATGAGATGTAGATCTCTGTAGCTCTCTCTGAGTTGTATACTTCATCACTCGAGGTCGAGACTTCCACTGAACTAATTGGGGAAGCTCTCTTGGGCAAGACATACAGAAAGACAGACATACGGAGGGCCAAATTCTTCTACGGAAGACATATTCTCGAATCGCTTGCTAAATATTGAAGCATATTAGTTGAGCCTACAAAGTAGCTAGTGAGACTAATTGCTGTGGATGATGATGCCAAACATATAAACAATGGAATAACCGATTTTGAACTAAATGTATTGTTTTCCGTACTCAAAAGGTAAAAGACAGACAGACAGCGGAGGCTTAGTAATAGGGTCCCGCCCTACTACTAAGCTAAGATAAGATGATAGTACGAAACCCTTCGTGCGCGCGTCCGACTCGCACTTGGCCGGTTTTTAATTGTTATTTGTTGTGTTTCCAGGAGCGCGCGCGGCGCAGCACGCGCAGTCGTGAGCGGAAAAGGTCGCCCAGAGAAGTGCTGTCCTTTAACAAGATCTGGGTATGTTTCTGAATATATATACGACTTTGTTGTTTCTGTGTTTAATGTTTTAATACTAGCTGTGTAGATTTATGATGCGCAACACGAGATAAGTTGCTTGTGGTTTTTCTCGACAATTATCGAGATATTCGTCTTCTTATCGAATGAGAGTGGCCAACTCTGAAGCGCCCTGAGGACCTCTGACATGGCTTATAACACAAGACAAACAGCCGGACCTACAATTAAATAATCGGGATGATATCTACCAGTGCTAACATGCGGAC
>OZ026828.1:10701745-10723288 GCA_964023185.1 Macaria liturata
GACCGGTACGCGCCGCCCGCGCGCGACTACCCGCGCAAGTACTAGGTAACCACTACATCTGTACATGTACATCTGAAGAGGGTCGAAAGTATGAACATTGAACATATAAAAAAAATGTTTGAAGTACTTAGAATTGATAGCAGAACACGTTCCAACAATTTATAGAAATTTTATCTGTTTGTCTGTTTATTTAAACGCTCATTACGCAAAAACGGCAGAACGGATCATCATGATTTTTGGTATGTAGGTAGTATGAAGTCTTAGGAGAGTAATAGGCTACTTTTTTCTTGGAATAATGCGAGCGAAGCCACGGACCTGCACTAGTACACAATATGGTAAACTAGTAGCTATACAAACAAAACACCTTAGACGACAAAAAATAAGTAGTACTTTTTAACGAATTTTGATGAAACTTACAGATACAGTTATTTATTCATAACTAACAGCAGTTACATGTCAACTTGATAGTTTAATTTGGTTTAAAATTACAGACCAATATACCAATACCAGCGAGGCTAGCACGGCATGGGGACTAATAGTGTTACTACAATAATCATCCACCCTTTGATAGATGACAGGTAGATGTGGAAAAAATATTTAACCCCTAGTCGTGTTTAGCCTGGATAAACAAAATGTTGTCTAAACAATGCAGAGAATCTTTAAAAGCTGGCTGTACGATGAGGTTTGATAACTTCATCACTGTTAGCCATTCAAAAGTTGACAATATATTTATAGAATGAATTTGGTGTAATTAATTTATCTTATACCATGTACCTATTTTATCTTACAATGATTGACAGGATTATATGATTTGCAGGTAATCCAGAATGTGACTAAGAAGCCCCTACACCAGCCCTCGACCTTGACTGCTAATTTCATAATTAGTAACAACCATTTAGTTTACATTATGTAAATTTTAGTTAGGAGAGATAGCATCTATCTCTAAGACACTGCGGATGATTTTGGTTTGTGAATACATAATGACCTGTCCACATGATTAACAGTCATTCCACTCTACCAACAATAAAAAAAAATACTTTGGCAATGAGATAAACCTAAATAATAATAAACCTGCATTATTCAAACCTAGGATGTCTGAAAGTTTGGATATTTAGTGTGGATTTTCGCATTTTCTGGTTGTTGTGACTCGGTCCTGACCTAACACTTATCATGTTTAGATGTTTATCAGAAAATATAATGTTTCCTACCATGATTATTTTTGCTCTTCTCCAAACAAATTATGGTAGATTTGGTTCTTGGATGTCTGTTTGCCAAACGTGTGGAAGGGAAATAATAATACATATAGGATGTTGGTATACAAAGCATTCCCTCTGGTTTGGGACTTGTTTATAATAATTGTAATAATGATTTAATTTACTCGGCCCTGATCACCTGTGTGTTGTTGCATCAATTTAGAAGGCGGTTTATTCGCGAGTATGTGCGTGTATTTTAAAAAGTAATATTTTATAAGTTATCACTATAATGTTGGTTAATCTTACAAAATATATCTTACTTTTAAGCATAATAGCTTTGTTTTTTATTTTATATATATAAATCTTAGAGAAAATGTCACTACACAATTCCCTCCTAGATCTAAGTTAGATGTAAAATGTGAGTATTTTTATAAAAAGTAATTATATATCTTTATAATCTAGCTACAAAGAGGAAAATAATAACAACCATGTTATATTTATAACTTTATTGAAAGGAAAAAGATAGTCTATCATATTTAACTCCATTATATAGCTGATAACTGTATATCACATACATCATGTATATGTGATGTTTTATGATCTAATTTCCCACATACAAGTAGTATTTCTTAATATTCGACATTAACTTGTCAGTTTTTGTGCAATATAACTGATGATCGTAAACTAAAAACATTGTTACACTAACATGCAAGACACATAAAAAAGCACGAAGTTTTACCTATATTAATGCCAAAATTGAATTTCAGCCTCTCCTATCACAGACCCTATTCTACGTGAGGCTTCCCTGCCACAGACCAATGAAAAATAAAAATCAGGGCAAGTAAAAAAGGACTAGCAAGTGATATGGACTAGCAAGTTTTAAATATTAAAATATTAAAACATTTTTTCGTAAAAACAAGAAAACACATTTGATCACCGATTTTGATTGCATGTATCTAAAAAACCTAAAGTACTTACATTGAAAATGCTTATAAATCTAAAATTGATTTACTTTTCATATAATGTTAGTCATTTACATAATAAAAGCATTTAATTTGAGAAACAACATATATGTAACAAAGTACTTAGACCACTTATTTATTCTGGACGATGACATCACATTAACAACACAAATATTGACCTTGGGACATACAGGTTACTTACATGAACTAAAAAAGCCCCTCCACCATAATTAGCGCTTTAAGGAAAACTCAGTACACCGTGGCCTTGGAGTTGTGGTGTGTCGGCGCAAAAAGTACATTCTCAACAAAAAGCGTGGTAGGTGTGGGCGGCAGAACACTATCTTTCATTAACAATGGATTGTGATGATTGAGCCACGTGTCGTCTATTTCTACTCGCGGTGACTCCGGCTCTATGTCTAAAGATTTGAGAGCTTCGATGGCGTCTTTTTGTCCCTGCACAGCGGCGAGACGCAGCAGGCGAGTGGCGGTCTCTAGATCTCTACCGAGACCGCCTCTCCCTTGTCCGTAGTAAATGCCCAAGTTGTAGAGTGCTCCCGGGTGCTGCAGCGCCGCAGCTGATTTGTATAGCTCCATCGCCTGGTAACGAAATAAGATATCGAGCAAATATTATGACGCTTGAATGGAATGCTTACATAGGCAGTTAACAAAATTTTGAAAAAAGTTAAGAGAACCTACGAGAAAACGGAATTACAAAAGTATTCAAAGAACAATAAAAAGACCTGGGAAACTATAAAAAAAATATGTGACTTTCCAATTAAATTGAACCCGGTAGAAAACCTACTCAACATTAAACCTACAATTCGAGAATCACTAAACGTGGTTAATAACTATTTCATCAACGTAGGTCAAGGACTGGCAAATGAAACTCTACTTACTATGAAGGACACGGAACAAGACCTAGCACGAAATGAGTCCAACGTAGATAGTCACATGTCTTCATTTGGTTTATTACCCACAGACAACGCCGAAGTTTTTAATATAGTAAGCGAATTAAAAAATGACTCTGCACCGGGTTGGGACAAAATTAATTCGAGGCTCATAAAAACGATTCTCCCTACCATAATAGACCCACTGACAGCCATATGCCAAAAAAGCTTTGACACGGGCATTTTTCCACAAGCTCTGAAAAAGTCGATAGTATGTCCCATATTCAAAGATGGAGATGAAGATGGTGTCGCGAACTATAGACCAATATCTCTGCTACCCACTTTTTCTAAAGTATTAGAAAAACTGATGAATGTTAGGCTGAAAAAATATCTGGAAAGTAAAGGTCTACTATCAGAACAACAATATGGTTTTAGATCTAGAAGGAGTACAGAAGATGCCGTACTTAACGTAGTCGATCATATAAAACTAACACTAGATAAAAGAAAAAAAATTGTGGGTACTTTCTTAGATTTTGCTAAAGCTTTCGACACTGTCTCCATCCCCATCCTACTGGCTAAAATTGAGGCAATAGGAGTACGTGGAATACCTTTAAATTGGTTTAAGAGCTATCTTGTTGGAAGAACACAACAAGTCCGAATAAATGATGCTCTCAGTGACGAAGATGATATTGGTTTTGGAGTACCTCAAGGTAGTATACTCGGACCGACACTGTTTTTGATTTATATCAACCAGCTGTGTGATATGAAACTTAAACAGTGTAAAATAGTTACATATGCAGATGACACAGTCTTACTATTTCACGGCAAGACGTGGGAGGAGGTAGAAAAAATCGCAAATGAGGGTCTAGATGTGGTATCTAGATGGCTGAGAGCAAATCTCATGACAGTCAATATAAAGAAGACCAAATTTATACCTTTCACTATTAACGACGCCACACAACCTAAAAACCCACTGCTGCTAAAAATTCATAAAACAACATGTAACGACCGCGATGCATGTGCTTGTGAATATCTTAGTCAGACTAACGATATTAGATATCTGGGTATATATATGGACAAAAACCTAAAATGGAAAACACACATAAAAATAGTATCAGGCAGGATAAGAAAGCTCATGTACACTTTTAAACACCTACGAAACTTACTAAACTTTGATGCACTCATAAATATATATGTTGCATTAGCCCAATCAATCATGGGATATTGCATAGCAGTCTGGGGATCAGCCGCCAAAACACACTTGCTCAAGTTAGAAATATCCCAACGAGCACTACTTAAAGTTATGCTATTTAAAAAAAGAAGGTTTCCGACTATCGACCTATACAAGGAATGCAAGGTACTTACGGTAAGACAATTATTCATTAAAGCAATAGTCAGCCGGCAGCATATAATGGGTACAAAGAGCGAACGACATAAATCCGCTACACGACGTCGAAAAGACCTCATTATGCAGACTACCAAATCACGGACAAACTTTGGTAGTATGTGCTTTAAGAACCTAGGTCCAACATTATACAATACTATAAGCAAACATATAGACATGAGGAATCTCTCAAGGTTTGAATGCGAAGCGGAAATGAGAAAATATCTACTCACATTAGATTACAAAACTACAGAAAAACTAATTGAAAAGATTATTTAGACCGTAATCGACAATACACACACACAAACTCCTGAACACACTTAAATATAGGTACATGGAAAACACATTATTTATAAATCTTATTTAAATTGTATATGTATTACACATAGGTACACTCACACACACACGCAACAACATAACATACAACTTAGCACAATTATAAATACACCACAGTGATATTTCATAATACATAGCTACAATTATATAATCCCGCTTTGGCAAACTATGCCATACTTCTTTTGTAAAATACACAAATTAACTAATAATGGTAAAATAGAAAAAAAAGTTTACTCGACTAGGAAATTTGAAACACAATACTGGCAACTCTAAATAACCTAACATAATTGGCCATGGTCATGAATAAATTTAAAAAAAAAAAAAAAAAAAAAAAAATAACATAATTGGTCAATACTCAATATTATGTATGTAAAATATTATCTTGACTTGAATATTACCTTGTAAATTGCATTATTTGTTGTTATCTTAATTACTCCTATTATAATGTAAACGTATGGTAAGTAAAAACTGTATGATTAAGATAAATAATATTGTAGGTTAGTCAAGACTCGACACCTTCAGAATTATTTTGAAACTTACTTTGTCGTGTCTTTGTCTTTCTCAAAATATTCACTTTTTGTATTGTGTTTTAGTGTTTAAGTAGTAATATGTAAGTATAAAGTTTTGTGTAAGTATATGCAAAAGAGGCAGAAGTTTTGGCGCGGGGAAACTGTACATCATAATACAGAGTCGAAAGATATCTAGTATGATGTACAGAAAACCCTCAGCGTACAACACATACAGCAATTCAAATATAAATAGTGTAAATACCTACAAATGTACGCACACCATAAATGGACTAATAAAGAAATTTTGAATTTTGAATTTGAATTTTGAATTTGAACAAATGGCTTTCCAAATATATTACACAAACACTGAACAGGTTTATGAGATTTCATTAGTATATGAATAAAGATAATTGAACATTTGTTAACATGGCCAAGAGAATGATTTATCAAAGATACTCGTAGTGTGTATATTCTAGCTAGGTTCTAGCTTTTTATCAATAAGGCCACTTCATAAATGTTTATTTTTTCCTAACCTGTTATTTCTTTGCTGTGAGTTATACAGTTATTTTTACACAGGAAATAATGTTCTCTAAAAGAAAATATATGAAAAAGCAGTTTACAAACTTGTCTGATAAGAATAAATGATGAGCATATTGCACAACGCGCAATTGCGCAATGTTTATGTTTTTATCCACACAAAATATTCAAACATGTGAATGAATATGGTACTATATTACCAAAATAGAAATATCACTGTAGATCTGCTGAAACTATTACAATGTATAACAACCATGTGTATAGAGAACCAAGTAGTGCCATAACACCAATCTAATGAATGGGGACTACAGTATTTTTAATGTATGACATTTCAGATTTTATGCTACACTAGCTATTTTGGATCAAATCAGTGAGGGTACAAATTTCAGAAACATTATGCTGCAAACTCTTCACATTATGCTCAGAAAGTCAATAGAAAAAAAACTCAATTATTTAGGAGGCCTCATATCATCATTCCTCAGTGGAACAAAATCAAAATAGATTTCCTACTGATAAATTGTTACAATGCAAACTAATATTTGTATTTAGTTTTCAGGCCATTGCTGGCATTAGAAGAGTAAGTAAATGATCCTAACCAGTAGTTTTCTTCATTAACTGGTCAAACAAGTTCATACAGAAAATAAGAGGATTTTATTTGGGTTTTCTTTTCACCAATGGTAGTTACATAATGTAAGTATGTTTCTGCATAAGCTATTTTTTATCATCATCAATATTCCATCAGCCTATCTGATATCCACTGCTGGACATAGACCTCTATGAATGTTCTCCACAACAATCTTCCACTTTCAGCATCCAATATTTGCTAGATTGGTTTTGCTAAGTATTGATGGTATATAAAAATGAATGAAACTCACTTACCATTTTCTCATTGATTGTCACACCCAGTCCCATTTCATAACATAGGCCCAAGTTGAACATTGCCGGGGCATGGTGACGATTTGCAGCCGACCTTCAAATAAAACAGGCATATTTTTAACTGGCCCAGAATATGTATTAGTGATGCAGTCCGTGATTACACAAAATATGTGGTAACATGTTAGTTTGTCATGTTTACGCTCAACATTATATCAATGTTTGTTTTATTACAGATTATTACACAAACATGAAACAAGTTATTTATATGTCAAAATATAACAGGTGTATTGTTTTGATAAATAAGTGGAAATAATGTTTCTTTGCCTGTGTGTTATCTATGAGATTTTAAAATATATCTGCCTTTTGCCTTGTAACACAGTCTCACGACTAGCACAAGGCCAGAAGTTTCACGAAATTTATTGTTACCTGTTTTATTATGTCAATAAATATTTTTGTATTTGTATTTGTATATTTTGTATTTTTAACTTAACTCTAGCCAGTATCACAAAAAAAATTGACTCAACAATGCTATTTTAAGCACCAGAACAATAAAAAGTATGGAATGGCATTTATTTGTCTTGATGCACTAAAACAAAATTTAAAAAGCTAAAAGTTTTGATTTTGTTGGTAGAGCCGTTCCTACATATTACTGATTTCTCACCTAATCACAATGGAAAAATAAATGGCAATAACTTTTTTGTATGTACAATATAATAGTACTTTATTATCACTACATGAGTTATGTTTTAGTTATGTGTTATTATTATGTTATGTGAAGTGTTTGTAAAATAAGTATTGTTTTCTTGAAGCTGTAATAATTAATGTAATTGGCTTCAATGTTGATTATTGTTAAATATATAAATAATGTACTACTTTAACATAATGCTTAATACTGCATAAAGTCCACAACAGTTTCATTTACCTGAGCAAGTTGAGTCCAACTTGATGCTGCCCGCTCTCAATAGCGGCCAAGCCAAGTCTGTTCTCAATAGAGTTTAACACATCTCCCAAGTCACTCTCACTGTCTGTGCTGGGAGAGGTTGATACAGGACTGGTTGGCTCCTTTACTCCACTCTGTTCATTTGCAACCAAATGCACGGTAGGAGTGAAATCTTCAAGAATCTTCTCAAGCTTAACAGTAGAGTTGCCCGTCAGTGCCTTCTGGTTCACTGAGTTCACATATGGCTTTAATGTGTTGAGAATGTTGTGGACACTTGTACATCTATTGCCATCCCTGTATGCATGCTTGTGCTTTATTTTCATGTGAACAAACTGGCTAGTGTACCAGCCCAGTGCCAGAGCACTACTCTGTGGATCAGAATAAAGCGATTATTTACTAAATGTCAATGTGGTTATCAGATAATCGTGTCATTATCATCAGTAAGTTAACTGGCTCCGAGATAATGACAGCCTGAAAGCGGAAGCTATTTACAGAAAGCTCTGCAAACGTAAATAAACCTTACCCATGTGATGGCACCTATCCAAGATCTGTTCAGTTGCTCGAAGTTCCATCTGTTGTTGTTGGAATGCCACCGCGCCTGTCTCCATTCCCTCTGTCTGGCGCATTTTTTTTGGCGGAACCATGCCGCCATTGGGCAAGGCGGCGGTCCTCCGCCAGAACATGGGTGCTTTTCCTCCGGAATGTTTGTAGCATTCACGACGTTAGTGGTAGGACGCTTGTCGAAGTGGTTGGCGCTTCTCTCGAACGTTTCTCGAAAACGGCGAGTCACATATTTCCACATATTTCAATAGAAAGACGGGAAAGCTAGCGAAACTAGCTCAGTTTTTGATCATTGTAACTTCAGTATTTATTAAAAACCCGGAAACATGCCCGGGCCAAAATTAAAATTGATAAAGATAACGCAATACGAAAATGGCGAATCAAATACGGTACTGCTGACAATACATTGACAGCTAACAGCTGATTTGACATTGATTACCATTATCAAGTGACGTTGAAATTGAACTCGCTGTTTGAGTAACTGGCTGACTTGACTTTGGTTTAAATAGCAAAATATTATTCAAAATTTGAAATTTTCTGTTTATTATATTTATATCTAATTTGTTTCCCTGTTTTCTTTTGTTAAAATTATCTTGTATTAAATGTTTGGGCAAAGTTAATATGTGCGGTAGGACTTGTTTGTAAGTGTTACTTCAAACAATTTCTGAAAGAGCTAGTCTGTAGAAGTTTTCTAAAATATCTACCTTTATTTTCAGATCTCTGAACAGAGATCAAGTGCAGTGCGCTTGCAGCTACAAGCCTAAAGGCAACAGTAATTATGTTAAACCAGAATGGCTTCCTGAACACAATGCTGGCAAAGAATATACTCCTTCTCATAACATAGCTCCTACTGATGTGACTCCAGTTTTAGTATCAGCAAGTAGATTCAGCAATGCCACAGGCTTAAAGGAAGGGAGAGTTCTTAAGCCTATGATGTGGGGTGTTATACCACCATGGCATAAGGTGTTCATACCTACTAATTTTGTTATAAAATCTGGTTTCAAAGTAGAATTAATTTTGAGGGAATATCATTTTGTTTTATAGTTCAGGAGCAACAGAACCAGGCATACAATATATTTGTACAAAATTCTGAATTATTTGTGTGGATTGGAATATAATTAAGTATCTTTAACTCATTAGCCATCTTTATATATAATCAATTGACTGTGTTTATCACATTTGAATGATTAAAATCAATTAGGAGAAGCTGGGCATTCACTATGAAGTAAATGAACCCAAAAAACTGATTAATTCTTTAGTAAAGTCACAACACATTAATGAAAAAATAACCCAATGAAAGGAATGTGATTTTTGTCAATACATATACATAATTATATTAAACTAGCTGACCCGGGGCGTTCTCTGTTCCACCTTATAAGCAATAAATAAACCAGATTTTTTAATTTATTCAATTCAATTAAAAAAAACGGGATAAAAAGTATTCTATGTCTGTCTCCTGGTTCTATGCTTCCTCCCCACCAATTTTCAGCTAAATCTGTTCAGCTGTTCTTGAGTTTTAAATATAGACGTGGACATGTAATTGTGAAATATGACTATAATATGTATACTTACGAGTACAAACCCCCATGTTTCAGGGTGACTACAAGAACCACAGAATGAGCACCAACAACTGCCGGATTGAATCTATAAAAGAATCCAAACTTTTCAGTCCTATAATTAGAAACGGGGGCAGGTGTGTGATTATAGCTGAAGGATTTTACGAATGGCAGACAACTAACAAAACAGCCAAAGTCAAACAGCCATATTATGTCTATTCACCACAAAATGAAGATATCAAAGTAAGTATGTACAGAGCTACATGAATTATTAAAAGACATAAACCTTAGACATGGAATAATTTTTTTGATGTGAAGACATGGAAAAAAAACTCTACACTAAAAATAAATACTTACACATGCTGTAAAAATTTATTGCAAAACATTTTTTTTATTATTGTGATCACAACATACCTAACCATCAGGAAAAGTACAAAGAGATTGAACTAGTACTACAAATGGCCACCATATTTTCTACACTTTGTAGTTGGGGTATAGCTATCTATTCCTAGGAAGTTGCTAACATTGTTCTTGTAACCCAGTTTATTGTTTTGAGAAATTAGCAAATAGGTGTTAAAAATGAAATATACATTATGTAAAACTTGGTAAAGTATGCATGTTAATACTATCAATCAATAAAACTACTGCTGATTTCTCGAAAAAAATTTCAAGTCCAGATATTAAAACTAATTTCAAGGCTTTTGTGTGTGTTGTCTGCTACATGAATTAACAGCCTAACTTTATAATATCAGTCAGTAAATCATGGAGATGGTATATACATTTGGGAAGATTGTCTATAAAAAAATATTTATTGAGTTCCAAATTTTTTTCAGGTTGAAGACCCTAAAACATGGAACAACAGTTTCAATGAAGACACAGGCTGGAGTGGCATCAAACTACTCTACATGGCAGGGGTGTACAACATTTGGCAAGATGCTGGGACTATAATATACTCATACTCTGTGATTACAATGGAGTCTAATGGCATGTTTAGCTGGCTACATCATAGGGTGCCTGCTGTTCTTGATAGGGAAGATGTTATTGAGGTAAAGGTTTTTAAATAAGTACTTGAAATGACTACAAATTTTAATGATGGTGTGCAATTTTACAAAATAAACAAAATTACAATATTGTGTGCCCCAAATGAAATTATTGCAATAAAACACTGGAAGACCTTTAACTCCTCCATTTGATACGGCATGAAGCACGCTTTTCTTATAGCTAAGTATATCTTTTTCCTGTTTTTGTTCTTTTGCATAAATATTTTTATCAGATCGAGTTTTTTGTACCAAAGTTACTAAGTACATTTTGTTTTACAGGCGTGGCTAGATATAGACAATGTGGACCATGACATGGCTCTGGCCCACTTAAAACCAGTCAAAATCCTCTCCTGGCATCCAGTCTCTACTGCTGTTAACAGCTCCAAGAACAAATCTCAAGACTGCAACAATAGAGTTGACAAACAAAAGTCGAGCCAAAAAACTCTAAACTCATGGTTCACTTCCAAGAGAAAGTCTGAGGATAAATCAGAATCTATGAATAAAAAATCTTGTTTGTAATAAACTAGTTTTATTTGAACAAATACAAGTACTTTACTATTAGGTAGATAAATTACTTGCGTTAAAAAACGAAGTATAGACATATTCATTGCTAAAGATGTGAAAGAGACAGAACAATGATAAAAATCTATATACCTACTTATATAAAACTCAAAGGTGACTGACTGACTGATATAGTGATCTATCAACGCACAGCCCAAACCACAGGACGGATTGGGCTGAAATTTGGAATGAAGATAGATGTTATGACGTAGGCATCTGCTAAGAAAGAATTTTTGGAAATGCCACTTTTAAAGGGGTGAAATAGGGGATGCAAATTTTACTTCTTAATGCGAGCGAATCCGCGAGCACCCACTAGTGAGAAATAAATTAATACAATAAACAATGTATTATATACGTCTCTAGAATGTTTCTTTTTACGTGGGATAGGTTTACGTTTGACTACAGCCTGCCTGATATAGAATGAATGTCTAGATATTTGTGTTCGACAGTTATGTCTAGTTTATAGTGGTAGCTACATTATTCTGTCTCTTCTCAAAAATAATAATAATGGGTAAATTTATAAGAAAGTACCGCAGGGTACGCGATATAATCTGTTCCCAATATTTACTGAACTGTGGTTGTCTTAACATCACTATTTTTAGACCATCACGTTTTTTCTTAGGAATGGAACATCTAATTAAAACAATTAATTCCTAAAAGAAAGGCGGTTATTCCAGCTTCATCAGGGGATTTTGTATAATTACAAATATCTTACATCAAAAACTTAACTCTAAACAAATAACATGTAATTATACCATTGGCATAGGAACAAAACTCACATTAATATTGAATTGTCATGGATCTTAGGCCACTATCTATTTAATTTGTTGTGCAATATTGCACTAGACAGTTTTAATAATACCGTAATAAATCAAAACACCTAAACATTCTCCCAATACATTGAGAATTTCGGTTGTACCTGAATATGTTTGTCTCTTTTGTACTCATGCAATATATCCGCCACTTATGAGTGAGACAACAATAGATTTTGGCCAATAGGAACAGAGTTAGGAATACGTAGATCACTACCTGAAATTCTTCGTTTTCCAGAGCTTTACATAGAGATTGATTGATTGATACATAGTTGTAAATACACGGATATTACACATGCTTACCTAAATGTAAAAAGCAGGTGAAAAAAATCTTTTAAATTAGCTAAGCGATCTTGCGCGAACATTTAAAGACTCAAAAAAAATGAGCAGATTGTTTTTTTGTACCTCACATGTAGTAATGATTTGCAGCAACATTATTGATGCGGAATTCTTTAAAGTCCGCCTCGCAGCGGATCTTGTGGCGGGTTTCCAGGAAGTCCATTACGAAGCTTGTCACTTCGTGTTGGCCTGGAATTATACACATTTATTATTAGCGTAATTAACATGGATGGGTGACCACTGACTAAAAACTAAATTGCATGTTTACAACTGTTTACAATTAAGAAGGCACGTTAAATAGTAGGACTCAGCTGTTTGTCTGCACTCCTTGGCCGAATCTCTATTTCCATTGAACTTTTGAATTTGTCGATCTTCAAGTCGAGAGTAAACCGTTTTTTTCTAGGTAAGCGCGCTATATCGTAGATTATATTATAACGTTGCTTAACATCAGGCAAGTTGTAGTCAAGTGTGATTCTATCTCATGTAAAAATAAATATTCTAAGATGTAGAATGGTTGTCTAGAAGAAAGAAAGAAAGAAAAACATTTATTGTAGCAAATAATAAGCAAATAAGTACAAGCAAGAAATATTTAAATATATATACTTAAAACTACTTAAATAAAATACATATTTGCCACAATACAACCCCAACTCAGCATAATGCTGGCTGCATAGGTAGCAACCAGCGCTAGTCTTCCGTTGGGGTTATAGCTAACTAAGAAAACTATTATAGATAGAAGATGACGCTAGATGGCGCGCTGTGACATCTCCCAGAATATTCATCTCATTTTATCTGGATATGAAGACCTTGGCTAGTAAGTTTCAGGAAACAGGGAAATTAATCAAGAAAAAATTTGAGACAGTAATACTTACTGGGATACTGCTTGCATTTATAAATGAGCTCTATCAGGTGTCTTGCCACAGATTTATACAACATCTTCCCTTGAATGCGGCCCTTGGCGTAGTAAGGAGCTAGTACGGTCATGACCCAGCCGTCTATACGAGCCTTACAACTAGCTACAAACTCCGGGCTCTCGTCCGGGGAGAGAATCCCTTCTTCATTGTCACTGTCATCACCGAATAACTGCTTGTAGAGCTCTTTTATCTGCAATGTTGGATAGACTTTACGGTATACATATTTAATTAATAACAAAAAACTTTTAGAAGACTTGATAACATCTGTACGTGATTCCTAGGTCCTATTGGGATGCCTTGGATTAAAACTAGTTTAGTATGGCGTGAGTGGACTGTATTTATGTAAGTATAATGATTGCGCGTGCGGTGCGATAGCCGGGTATCGACGTTCTGCCGGCGCGCGTGCTGCCACCTGTCGGCGTTGGCGGGAACCTCCCTGGTTGGACGTCGACCTGTCCCGCCGTTATGTTGGCAGCGGGATGTGACGCTCCAACAGATAACATCCTTTTTTTGAAGTGGGTTAAAAAGAGTAAGTATTTCTTTTTGGTGTTTGTTTTGCTAATTGTCTTATCACTTTGTAGCAACAGCTTGTCAGGGTTTTTGGTGTGGGTATGTTAAAGTTTCTAAAATAACTAGTTTTTCAGTGTGCTTCTGATGAAGAAAATATTTTAAATATTTATGTAATAGTTGCTCTTATGATAGCAGACCTCCAGTAGGAGAAGAATGTAAGTATATATAACCATATAAAAAATGACGAGTTCTTAAAATGTTTGCTTAGCTTAGTCTATAATAAATATATGATAATAATTATGTATCAAACCGGAATGACAACAGATTAAGCTATGTGACTAAATCTGCTGCCTGTAGATTGAAGCATACTGATCTTAGTAAAACAGGATTTACATATTTACCCGGGCCAGTTTCAGTCTGTTGTTATCACCAATTTCATACAGCAACTCATTGAGGTTCTTCTTCAAGAAATATTCTTCACAATGCCACTTACTGGCATGCCTGGCTTTCTTCACAGGCTTCTGTGGCTGAACCTGGACAGGAGCAACCGGGGGCTCATTGTTAACTAGCAACCCGGTCAATGTTGCCAATCTCTCATCTAGAGATCTAATCTGTGCTGCATGAGTCTCAATTATCTGTGTGCCCATAATGTTGGTAGTACTGACATTGTTGACTAAATCCTGTGTGCTACCTATGGAGTTATCTTGTGTTATATTTAAGGAGGTTGGTTTTGCATTGTCTTCTAAGAGGGCACTTGTGAATAAATCATCATCATCCTTGTCCTCGCTCTGGAAGAGCAGTTCCATTTGATGCATGAGATCATCGGAGTCTTTTTCTGTATTCTTTGGAGTAGTTGCTGGCTGTGTGGTGTCTAAGTGTTGTTGAGATGTAGAAACCTCTTCTGTGAACATTGAAGTAACATGGTTTATCTGTGGTACATGATCAGTTTGCATATTTGTTACTACTGGTATTTGTTGTATCTGCATCACATGGTTGTTATTTTCTTGCAACAACACAGATATTTCTTCTACTTTCTTGGAGAAGCTATCCTTAGATTGGTTTAGAATATCAGATTTAGTCCTCAATGGGGTAGATTTCTTGCGTCGCCGTTTCTTATCATTGCATTGGCATTGACAATTGTCACCGGTTACAGTAGTTTGAGTTCTTTTCTCATTTTGTGACTCACGGTGAAGACTTTCATAAAGCTTGTTGTACAGTTTACCCTTTTTTGTGTCTGTTTTCACTTCATTTATCTGTAATAGATAATTTCACAAATTAGCTTTAATTGTAACTTGGACAATTTATAATTTATTCTATATGATGACCAGTTATGCCAATGAGTCCTTCCTACAATGGAATATTAATAAATACATAGTACAGTCCCTATAAATTTTAATTTATTTTCAAAATATACAAATAGAATCTTACCACAGAAACAATACACTTCCTGTAAAGTTGTACAACCATACATGCTTGAGCCGCCTTCATTTCCAACTTCTTAGCACATTTCCAAATACCACTTGGCAGGTATATGTTCTTGTTTACAAGCCTCTGGTTAGATTCATAGTTAGCTGATAATATCTTTATTATATGCTTCATATAATGTTTACGAACCTGAAATAGTACATTGTTCACCGAGAGGAGAAAGTGACCGAATACCGTTGAGGGTGTCGTTTGAAGCCCGAGCCGTAGGCGAGGGCTTTAAAACACCCGAGATCGGGAATCGCACTTTCTCTCGAGTGATACATAGTGCTTTATACTACACCTGCTCGGAAAGTATCAAATTTACGGTAGAAAGTACGTCATTGCATATCGAACAAATATGCGGGGAGAAAACGCATCTGAGCGGGAGAGAAAAGTGGATGAAAATCCATTTCTTCCCGCTCAGGTGCGTTTTCTTCCGCGTATTTGTTCGATATGCAATGACGTACTTCCTACCCTAAATTTGATAAAGTAATAAGGTAGGTACTTTCCGAGCAGGTGTAGTATAATAGTATTTTTTTTAACTTACTTCACTATACCCAAAGATTGTAGTAAGATTTTAAATATTTGCCTTGGTTGGTATATCGAGTGAGAGAAATGATAATGTATGTACTAGCATGCAGACTAATAATAACTAGACAATATTCAAATATTATAAGATTCTACTCTCCGTTTAGGATTTGATTTAACTACAAGAGTAAGAAGGTATCTTATAGGTTTTCATCACAATTCTGTATTTACCTTGGATATGAGAAGATGAGGCTCACATTCAATATCAGGCAGCGACATGTATGTATCATCATGGTCTCGAATTAGTTGATCTATATCTACTTCCAATTCCTCGAAATCGTATTTATTCATCACTGGGAGCTTTGTAATACGATATGATACATGAACGATATAATGCAGTATTGCGTATAAATACTGTAATACCCGACAATTACGGTTTAGATACCTATGAACAGTTGTAAGTAGTGATTATTCTGCTTTTTGTAGTAAGCACACGCCTGAATTTATTTATAAACAATAAAACCGGCCATTGCAAATAGCAAAACAGCGGCAACAAAACAAAAAATAAAAATTAACAAATTTGATCAGCAATATCAGCATTCAAAATCTGTTACTGTCAATGTCATTTCACTTTTGATCTGACAGTTACATATGTAAATAATGTTATTGTTTTGCATTGGAAATAATATAGAGAGGGATGAAATAAAGAATCCTAGCCTATACCTATATTTAAAATCAGATGTATTTTTAAATTCCTTCCATATTTTGCAATGCAACATTAAATTACATGTATGTATGGTATCAGTAAATAAGTAATTTGAAGTGCAGTCCTGATATCTGTCTTTATTATGTATTCATATAACCTCAATTTTATTAAATCTGTATGCTCAACAAGATAAAGAATTCCCTAGTTGAATATATGCTTCAGCATAACTTGTTTCTATCCTAGCCAAATCTGTACGAATCATCTTGAAGATGTCCAATTTTGAGCCCTGTGGCAAAGAACACCAGATGCTTTCAAGCTACATAAAAGATGTCCATTTATCTCTCCGGAAAACAGCTTCAAAAGTAGGAGCAGAGAAGGCCTGGCAAGAACATTGTAATAATGAAGAAGCTCTCATGAAGTACGCCAAATATATGGAGAAATTAGCCACAGAACACTGGACAGATAACAATGAAGGCTTACTAAGAATATCTTGGGCTGCTGATTTTTGTAAAACTTACTTCTTAGATGAATTGTATTTAACCTACCATGATAAAGAAAAGGCAATTGCAACAAAAATAGACATAAGTATAGAATGTAAAGAAATGTTTGATGATAAAATAAATTTGCTTGATGTTGGGAGTTGTTACAATCCTTTCAAACAATATGAGTCAATCATGAATATCACAGCAATAGACTTGTGTCCCGCTAATGAATCAGTCCTACAATGTGACTTCCTGGAAGTAGCTGTGGGAACAGAAACTTTATTGAAAGTAAAAAAACTGATACAGCTGAAACAAGAGTCATTTGAAGCTGTGGTCTTCAGTTTTCTTCTGGAATACATTCCAACCTCAGAATTGAGGATATCTGCTTGTAATAAAGCATATTCCTTGCTGAAACCTGGAGGGCTACTACTAATATCTACCCCAGACTCCAAGCATGTAGGTGCAAATGCCAAACTTATGAAATGCTGGCGATACACTTTAGCACAAGTTGGATTTAACAGGATACAGTACAATAAATTTAAGTGTATCCACAGTATGGCTTTTAGAAAGAGTTTAGTAAAGGATGTGGCTGCCCGATGGGCTTTATTGCATAAGGAACCTCTCATGGAGTTTGCTATCAATATTCCACAAGATTTCAATACTTGTGCTAAAGAAAATGTAGATAATTCTAAAGCTGATGAATCTGTATCTGAATATATTGATTTAGATGTAATGCCTTTTAGTAGTGGTGATGTTTTATAACATTTTAATCATATTATTCATAATAAATAGTAATAAGCTTACTAGAGTTTTATTCAAAATAAAATTTACTTTAGTTGTCTATCAGTTGTCACCATGTCAAGTTCATTTATTCCTAGTATTAGTCAATCATTTACTTATATACTAGACTTAAAACTATCTAAGCAGCTCCAAATTTTGCTTTACGTTTCTCCAATTTCTCTTTGTTTTCAATGTCAGTCATTATCTTTGATACAGACTGACCGAACCTCTCGGCTCTCTTTTGCAGTTTCTCAAGGTTTTCACTGAGAGTGCTGCCTGTCTCACTACTGATGGCGCCATTTCCACTGTTGCTTGTTGATGTGTTTTGTCCAAACCTCTTCATCCTGGCTTCTTTCCTCTCATTGTCACTCATCTTCACAGGTAGTCCAAATCTCTTAGCTCTGAGTTCTAATTTGGACTTAGAATCAATATCTGCAGTGATTTTAACCTTGTTACTCTCAGTGGGCACATCTGGCTTGCTTTCCGTCTTTTCCTTTTCTGATTCATCATTGGCCGGTATGGCGGGAGTTGTGATCGAAGTCGCTCTGTTGAGAACAATTTTCTTTGCTGTAGGCTCTTTATCACTCTTTTCTTCGGACTTGTCTTTTGAGGGTTCCGCGGTAAGTTTCCGTTTGAAAGCGGGTTTGTGAGCAGGCTTGGCTTCCTCGGATTTCAAGGGCTCGGCGAGTGCAAGTTCTTCGTTTATCGTGTCGGAAGTGGGATCATCTAGAATATCCGTTTGGCTTTTGTCATCTTCATCGTCGAGAACGCCGTCAGAATCTATCTCGTCGGAGTCTAGGTTGATGTCACCGTGGTCGTCTTGAGACATCGCAGCTTGAAGTCGAGTCACAAGTTCCGCTTTATCTCCGGTATGGGGCAATCCACGTGTCTTTAATTCTTTCCGCAACTCCACCACCTTCATTTTGCTTACATCAGAAACTGTTGAATCGGCCATTGCAAACGATTTATAAAGTTAATACAAATAAATATTTTTGTAAACGCGGTACCTAGGTAGGGCACGCTCTTCACTTCACAGTCACAAAGTCACAAACAAATGAATTTGAATTGATGGTAATACCAGTGTCTCTTTGCAAATTTAGCTATAATTTTATAAAATATATAAATAATTAATATATTACAAGATATATTTTTATGTGGACGTAAAGTTATTAGTAAAAATACGAATGGTATATAACACAAAAATCAGTGTATCGCTAAGAAGAAGATAAGAAAAATGGATCCAAGAGCAGTAAGAGCACCAAAATAACATGTGAAAAAGTTAAAAAGATGCATACATATTATGTTATATAAATAAATGTTTTTTTTATGCTAGTTTATACCTCAATTAACAAAAAATCTTTTTAAGTTGGCAACATTTTTGACATTGACACTCAAAAGATTGTGTCGTTAATCTGTAACTTTTTAATTCAGCTTCGCTTCTAAACCATCTAAATCTGTGATCTAAATATACAAAACCTTTTTATATTTTCTATGGGTGGCTATATAATTTCCTTCTCAGTTTATTTATGTAGTAACAAACACGAAGTATATCCAAACTGTTTCACCGCTTATATAATAAGTAACGACCCGACCCAGCTCCGTATGGTCCTTCAATTTCAAAAACAGGTAAAAAAAACCCAGTTTATAATGGAGAGATAGCGGCAATCTATTTTGAACGACGTAGTGATATGATGATGTGCCGACGATGATGATGGTGAAAAGTAAGTTATGTCCATTTAGTGAGTGTCTATATAATTTCAGAATTTTTTTGATTTTCCTACTTAGTAGGAGAGGTATTACAAGAAAAACTCTTTTAATATTATAGAATTTAATTAGGGTACATACAAACATTTTTGTAATGTTGGAGTATAATAATCAAACTAATAAGCACTTCTTCAAGTAGCTAGTGAAAATTTGTGGTAAGTAGGTACAATATTATTTCTATAGCTGTAATATATTAAAAATAAAACAAAATTTAGAGAGGAGAACGCGACATAATATTTACAGTATCTAGGTCCCTATAGTAACAAAAATATATCTTTAGTAATGCAAACTTCGTTATAAGTCGGGGGCTGACTAACTGAACGGGTCGGTGCAGGCTTACTCGACTCCTCTCACGAAAACAATAAATAAAACACGACGGCCGAGCGTCACTACATTAGAACAAACACGCCGGCTGCGGGGCTCCCGGTTAGGAGCTTGCTTCGTACACGGACCGAGGGTTGTTTACAGGGGTAGCTGGCTTCGAAAACTTGTAAAATTTACATGAAAAAAAGTTGACTGATTAGTGGATTATTGTTTTGACTCTATCATGCATAACTAATCAGTTGTTGTTTTTTTTTTATTATGTTATCAGTTTGGTAGGGATTCAATTGTTACGTTCCGGTGTACGAAGGCAGCTTATTATGCCCCTATTAATTATTAAACAAGAGGCCGACACGTCCAGCGCGTTGGGTCGCTGGCCAGAGACTGAGCCCCGCGCCTCGGCTGACCACGAGCCTCGAAAACCCAACACTAGCATTGAGGTAAAGTGTATGGAGTTCCAGTCATCCCACGAAGGTCCATCGAATTTGAATCTTACTTCGATGTCGTAGAGCTCGGTTTTGCACGCGAACATGATGCAGTGATTTTTAGGTGCGCCATTTTACAATCACGGGTCAAATGCTAAGACCATTTAAAAGACTAATCTGAAGATAATTCATCGAAACTAATTCATTCAGTGTAGCAACATTTGTTTAAATTGTCGTAGCGTTTGTCCCGTATAGCATTATGTACATAAAACCGTCGCGCGTGTTAACACAAATCACAATTTGTTCAACTAACACAGACCCTAACCTACGCCCGTGATAGATTCAAACGTCGACACGTTTCTTTGTCACTCGATGTAGTAACCGACGTGTACTTGGCGACAAATGAGCGAGAAACAGAAAGACATATGTATCTTAGCTAAGACTTCTTGATGTTATGAAAGTCTTGTGTCACTTGCTCGGATGAAATCCACCGAAAGATAGATTAGATAGTCACTGGGAATATATATATAAATAGATAACGACAAGAAAAAAAGAACAGTAAGAATAGAGATAGAACGAGCTTTACCTCCTTCTCTCTCTTACTACATTTTCGGCGCATTGTAAAGTCGAATATAAACATCACACAACACTGGCGTTAATAGTAAGCTTGAAAGAGATAGACGAAAGACTCTCTCTCTCTTTCTTTAATGTATCATATGCCAAATAAATATTGCGAACGAGACAGAGCTATACACATTTCTCCCTCTTTTATGTTATTTGCCGCGAGGTACACGCAGGTACACACGAGGTACACGCGAGGTACACGCGTACACATGCGAGGTACACGCGAAGTACACCGTAGGTACACGCGAGGTATACGCAGGTACACGCGAGGTACACGCAGTTACAAGCGAGGTACACGCGAGGTACAGTCGACTACAAGTATCACACCACACAGGCGTCAAATAAAAAGTGCGAGCGACACGAAGCTATACACCCGTCTTCCTGTGGCTGGTTCGTCGCGTGGCGCGGTACAGTACACAACACCGCGGCAGACAGGCGGCGGTCCTCGTGTGGCGGTGTGTGTGGGGGCGGAGCTCCCGCGGGCGGCGCCGCCCCTACCTGCCCTCCGCCAGCCCGCGGCCCACGGCGCCGC